>JABVXS010000112.1:0-53244 GCA_013365335.1 Madathamugadia hiepei
CTAAACATCTATCTGCGTTCATTGACCGATTACGGTATTTGGTTCCAGTTGGTTTGATTCTATTTGTTCATGGAGAAGTGTCATATGACGACGGTTGCGCATTGCGCAATTATGCATGCCAATGCTTCATACCGTACCATCCAGAGGGCGTTTATTTGGAAAATTGGCAGTGGTATGGGAATAAGAGAAAAGTATAGGCGGCATACCCCGCCCGCCAGCACTTTTGAAAGATATGATTTGAACACACGGTGCGAAGAACATTCACAGGTATAATTGGAAGGAATGACCAAGTTCTGGTCACTTACTTCCCTAGCAAAGGTGTCAGTTTGTTTACTTCTTTATTGCTTTGTTGTTGTTGTTTTTTTTTTTTTTGTAACCTTTCGTGGCATCTATTCCAAATGTTTGCTTTCTCTACTCTACCTGCTCAGCCTAATAGTGTTTTATCTGTTTATCACCATGGAATGCATTTTATAGGAAAGCCGAAAATGCGCCGCTTTCCTATAAAATGCGGAATATTTACCGTTTTCCTAATATAGCAGCAAATATGAAAGTTAATGCCTAGTATGTGACATCTTGTGATATCACTGACTATTTTATAGTTTTCTAATTTTTGAAATTTGCACACACTTAGCATTCAGCGTTACGTGACGAGAAGCCCTATAGCATTTTAGCATATCAATTATCACAAACGATTCCCATTGGTATGATGGAGAGAATGAACCGATCGATCGCATAATCCTTTGTTTTGCACTAAGTTTATTGTTAATTAATTAATTTTTGGGCTCCGTTTTGATCGATATTGATATTTTTCATTTAACGTACTCTGCACTTGATAGATGTTCTTTGTGTTGGGAAATGATGAAATGGAGCCCAAAAATTAATTTTTTTTCAAAAGAACTTTTGTGATCAGTTGAAAGTGGCACTGTAAAGACAAAAGAAAAATTACAGTAATTGAGGGAAAATGAAAGTTAAAATTCGGTGGAATTACTTGGTAAAGAGAGTACTATAAAATTAGAAATACAATTAGGCACAAGCACACCTGTTTGCTCAAACTTTTGAATTGATTTTGGCGCATTTTTGTTTGTTATTGATCGTCGAACTGTTGACGACAAGGAAAGTTTCATTAAGCTTGACATATGAGCTGAAAACTTTTTTTGATTTCGAACTCGCTAGACTTCAAAGGCGACTGTTAACCGAATTTGACCATTGTTATGGTCAAAAGTTAAGTGTAAACACTACGCAATGTATTAATCCTATGCAATGATGGTGGAAGTTTGTGAAGCGTTGCGA
This sequence comes from Madathamugadia hiepei, assembly GCA_013365335.1. Lineage (NCBI taxonomy): Eukaryota > Metazoa > Nematoda > Chromadorea > Rhabditida > Onchocercidae > Madathamugadia > Madathamugadia hiepei. The sequence continues at coordinate 1,291 of JABVXS010000112.1, forward strand.
AGAGTACAGGTCAAAGGGCTGCGGTGTGTCGGCATCTGCGTCTGCGTATATGTGTATGTGTGTGATCCTAACTTCAGCAAAGTACCATGCAATGTGTGGGCCATACAATGTAGTAGTAGTAGTAGTAGTAAAAGTTATCGTTGATAGCGAATGGTACTTAGGAGGCAGCATATAGATTGTTGTGCAGCAATGGTACGCGTGTGCATGTGTGTGTGTGTGTGTGTGTATGTGTGTATGTGTGTATATGTGTGTGTATGTGTGTGTATGTGTGTGTATGTGTATTGTGTGTGCGTGTTTGTGTCCCGGTTGTTGTATTTATTTCGATAAACTCAAACTTTTGCTTAATTTAATTTTTCGTGTAAATATGAATAGTAAGCGTAAAGAAGAGCGACAACGTATAAATTTGGAAATCGAAAAGAAAAAAAAAAATTCATTTGTCCATATTTCCGGTAGTGATTCGGTGAAGGATGAGGAGATGAAATGAGGAAAGAGTATAGGAAGAATACTTCTTTAGCATTCATCTTTGATTATATTATATTCCATTTCTATGTCAATATTTTGATTCATTTTTTATTTTACCACTTGGAAAATGAACAAAATTGTCTTGGATGTATTTGAAAATAAACTTTTATATTGCAGTCATCGAACAGATTGTATGTAACACACATACTGAAGAAATGAATATGAAGCACCGTCAAGATACGATCAAATCAAAAAAAAATCAATGTTCTCTGCTATCCACTATCGTTTCCGGGACAAAAATTGTTCCGGATGTCATCTCACCGGAAAGCAATCGCTGTCCGTTGCATTCCACCGCAACGCGCGTCATGACTTCTGTCCCTGTTAAGACCACATCCGAAAAAGATCAGTGTTCGTTGCCGTCCACCTTCACTTCCGCTAGGGTTTCCACTTCTGAAACGTGCTGTAATAGTTTCGACCATCATGAAGATTTTAGCCATTGTGATGATCCTCCTAATGCTAACATCGATGAATGTTTAATGCCAGTGGAATTAAGCGGAAAAAAATGGAAAGTAAACAAAGAACTTGGCATAGGTCGGTCAGTTCATCAAAGGCAAAATATATCTTTTAAAATTTTTTCAATAATAATTTTGTTGAATTAAAATTGTTGAAATAAATGAATGGCATAACCAAAAGAGAAAAATGCTTTGCATATCTGTATTATAGGTGGTAATTATAAAGTATACCTGGCAACAGTTAGTGACGGAGGACAATTTGCGGTACGTTGGAATCTGAAGCAAGATCGAAGTACGATGAATTATGAAAAGGATCCGGAAAAACAAAATAAAACTGCTGTACGAATGAAAAAACATATTGCACAAGTAACTTTGTTTGTTTTTTTTTTTTTTTGATTTCTTTCAAGTTTTGCAAGCCTTTTGTCTAAGCAAATAATACGGTTACTAATGCTTCTAGGCTCTTGCAATTAAGCAGCGTGTTGGCCGTCATCCTCATATTGCGGAACTAATTGGTTTTCGTACGGTTAATTCATGTTCACAGCAAATTATGGAATATGTCGGTGGTGGTGACCTTTTTGACTTCATACATAATAATTATGGTATTGGATAGATTTGGTCAAAGTTTTTTTTTTATGTTAAAGCATATTTAAATTTTTTCTCAAAAATATCTTCGATCAGAATTTAGATTTACTATTCAAACTCACTTTTCCGTACAGGAAATCGATTGATGGAAAATGATAAAGTTCGATCATTGTTTTCTGATCTATTGAATGCAATAAGTCATATTCATCATTTGAACATTGCTCACATGGATATAAAGGTGGAGAATTGTCTCCTAACTTATAATGGTATAATTTTCACATCAAATTTTATCAAATTCAATTTAAAAATTTTTAAAGTTAGATTTATGGAATAAAATTTGCAACTACCATATTAAATATATTGAAATGTAAATAAATAATTGCATACATAAATTATTTATGCTAGTACTCGTCGATTCAATTCAGTGATCATATTTTATTAAGGACGTTTAAAGCTCACGGATTTTGATCATGCGAAGTACTTTACACCTGGAAAAACGATGATTCTAGATTCGGGATATGGAACGAAAGCGTACGCTGCGCCAGAAACGTTTGACAAGGTATTCAGGTATGAGTGGTACTTGACATTTCGGACAATGAATATGTTTTTGGAAATAAAAACCAAATTGTTCGCTAAATTTAACTATTACAGACCTGACTGTGCGGATATTTGGGCATGCGGTATCCTTTTACACTTTCTGCTGAAGAATAATGTACCCTGGGAAGAGGCGAGCATGTAAATTACTTCTTTAATTTCCACTAATTTAACATCAATTCAAACGCACCTAAATGTATAGTTTTTTTTGTGTGCTATGCTTGTATGATAATAACTTTTTAAAGAGTAAAAGATCGCATTTATATCAAGTGGTATAAATCGAAATCCAAATTGAGCTTTTTTCACTACCACAAATCACGAAAAGGTGTAACAGGTAAGCCAAGAATTTAATTATCAAAAAAAAAAAAAAAACTGAAATGAAGTAGATTTTTAATCAATTAATTTGAATTTGTCCGATGATTTACATTATCACTGCATTTTTTTTTTCAAATTTTAGCAATCAGTAATGATGTTAATTATTATCTAATTAATTGTTATTTATTCAAAACTGACCAGGTAATAATTTTATTAGATCATACTGTATCATTAAGTATTATTAGTAAAATAATACTAATCACGTTGCTAATTCAACAGAATTCCTATTGAAAATGCTCAACGTGGAGCCAAGTAAACGAGAGACAGTGGAAAGGATTATAGCACATCCGTGGTTGCGAGCAAAGGTGAATGTGATATGATATGATATGATATGATATGATGTGATAGGATAGGATAGGATAAACGATCGGAAGACTGTTGTCCATTTACGACCTCGTAGCACTTTTCATTACTCCACAGTTTCACCTATAAGATAGTATTATTCCGGTAATAATTTCCATATCGATGGATATGATGAACAAAAGTGATATTTCTTGCAGTACAATGATTAGCGGAATTATTGTCGAAAAACAAAATTGAAAGAATGAATGTAAGGAACTGGTAATTTTGAGTATAATTATTGTAATTGTTGCATATTTCTTGCCTTACCCATTCATGTATCCTCGCCATTCCGGCCGGCTCTTTTAAAAAAATTTTTCTTTTCTCTTTTGTTCAGGACAAAAGCAACGCAAAGACTAAACCTAGACCAAGCAAAAAAAAAAAGAGTAAAAAAACCTAATCTTAAGCCTCAGCCAGAGAATCACGTTTTTCTTGGTCGAGGTGGTACACGCGTGACATGTGTTAATCTTGGTTTTAGAGTTATAAGGTCATTTAAAAACCGTGTGTTCGTAATATACGTAACAAATAGCAATTAATAGGTGTTTAGTACACGTGTTATGAGATCTTTCCATTTGGGAAGCGGGGGGAGGGGTACCGGAATGGCTACTCGTGCATAAGTGGGTACGACATTTATTGTTTCATTTCAAAGCTTTCACTTCAAAGTTGTTCATTGCTTCAGAATATATATTGTATTGTGGTTGTGAAATTCCTTAAGTTATTTCGTTAATTCCCTCAAAATAACGAATTGAATTGTGAAGGTATGCTTGGAAGCAATGGGAAGTGTGTCCTTGACTAAGACAACTTTCTGCATTTCCCACAATTGTAAGCTATTGAATCAAACAGCTGATTGGTACGATTGCGTGAATTGTATGATTGTAATCCTACTGTACTGGAATAAACCTAAGCTGTTCTTCGTGTTACACTAACACTTCCCTCATCAATGGCATTCATCACTGTTCGCGTGACATTCGGCGCCGTTCCACGTTTGTTGACGAATTCGTAAAATAAATTGGTGTGTTCACCAAACAAAACGATAATGAACATACGTTTGAATTCACCGATTAAATGACCAAATTGTTTTAAAATTCATTTGAAGCATTGAATGAATAATTTCAGATTTGCCATAAGGACGAATTGTAATAGTGACGGACTGAATAACTTATTATTAATTCATTTCAATTTATTATTAATTGCCATCGATATCATTGTTTAATTTCACAGTGTCCCTCAATGACACGAAATTTCAATTATTCAATTACTCAGCATTTTCCATGATTTCAATGAAAGTCTTAATTTGTAATACAACTTATGAAATGATGATTAGCTTTGTTACCGGAATTGCAAATATACTGCAAATTAAAAATTAATTGGAAAAAATTGCGAAGTTCATTTAATGAAGTTCTATGGTAATATTAAGGAGGCAATTCATCCTAGAATTTTATTCTTTCGCGTGATTCAGCGTCATAATACTTCACTTCCCGAAGTAAAGAAGTTGGCAACGGTAATGAACCTTAGTGATACTGGTCACCACAAATGGTCTACTATAGCAAGTCATCAGGAGACACGGTGACGCCATCATAATGCTGCAATCTCTTATGAAATTACCTATCGAGAGATGTCGTAGAAAAACTTTCGTAAATCACCTGAGCTTTCAGTGGAAAGTTTCAGTACCGCTTCCATTTCTCCTTGCCTAACCCAAATTATTCTTCTCTGTTTTGGTCGATGAAAATTCTCAAATCGTCCTTAGCGGATTCAAAAAACGCTGGCGACGACGGAAACGTAAATTTTCTATGAACGTTGCCGATAGATGCAATTTCATCGTACAAGAGGTAGCTTACCTCTGGATAATCTGAATAAGTAAGTGTAAACAATTACTCCATTTTTATCGGAACTATCCGGAAATGCGTAATAAAAACATCTGAGCATGGATCTGTGTGGTTCAAACTGCGACATCCTTGCCATGCTTATGATGCAATCTATGAAAGGTTAATTAAAGGTGCATTAACAATCATTTGCTCACATTACACTCCAATTAATGACTTTTATGATTGTAAGATGAACAAATATTGCAGTTTGTCATTTCAAGTTTTTCATTATTGAAGGGTAAATATCATAAAGCCAAAACAAAAATTTAATCCCACTGCATTTGTTAGGCAACTAATGACTATTAACAAATCAATTAATAAGTCATTGGTACAATTTTTCATCTATAAATTTATTTTCTTGGTCACTTCAAAATTTGATCACTTCATTGATGGCATTTTTATTTGTTGCATTTTCTTTTTAATATTATTTTCTTAGCATTACTTCATTTAAGCATAAATAAATCATATTTCTGCTTAGTATTAAGAATGTCGAAATCAATATTAATCCTTTTTATAAATTAAATAACAATTTTAATTTTTAATACAAATCAAATTTATTAAAAACAATTTTCGAATAATGCTGCATAGTTGAATGTATACAGTTAACGATGTCACACAAACATACTGCAAGCATCTCTAATTGTTGTTCCACGTTGCGGACGTGTTCTAATGTTGTTTATCTTTTGCTAGACGTATGTTATATTTTTTCAGATATCTTTCGTAATCACTTCGAAATTGTCGCATAAATGATACTTGCGGTAACGACTTGTTTATTTGCATATATTCGATAAGACAAATATACAGGAAAATGTATTGCAGCACAGATTGCACCGAATGTAACCGTTGGCGGCGAATCTCTTTAACAACCTATACTAATTATTCTCATTATAATTACACTTCTTAATCCTATTACTCATTCACTGTTGTTATTCATTTAATAAATTGCTGTCACTGTTATTATGAATCACCGTTTTTAAATATTATCAATTATTATTGATTATTAATTATTGTCAGTTATTACTGATATTATTATCATTGTTATTATTTTTATAAATGTTTATTAATTATTGTTAATCTAATCGCTATTGTTATCGATATAACTGTTATTTTCATTGTTCATGGTTATTATTGTTTTTTTTTTCATTGTTATTACAAATAATGATTATCATTATCAATCACCATAATCATTATAAATTATTGTTTTTAAATATTATTAATTGTTATTGACTAATATTAATTGTTGCTATTATTATTGTTATTGTTATTGCTATTATGACTACTATCATTGATAGTTATTAATCATTGTTATTGTTCCGTTCCTAGCTGTTATTGTTTTGTTCTTATAACTTGTTATTATAAGTAATGACTATCATTATCGATCGTTATTCTTATTGTAAGCAGCAAAATTTATGTACAGGTTTTTTTTTTTCTCACTTCAATTTCATCAAAACTTAAATTATGACAGTAATGCTTTTGAATAGAGCAATGAGGAATACAGTGGCATACTAAAGAATTAACTTATTCTACCGAGTTATATATGTGTGAATTAGATACAATTACAGTTAATATCTATATTTTTTCGGTCCACAATTCCGCATTTCCGCATTGTGGTAGTTAATGGTTTAATTTTAATTTTAATGCTTTCTTTAATTCTATTGTTCATTTTATTTTCAAATTTTTAACTAAATTTTGACTTCTTTTTAACTCCAGCAAAGTTCATCATCTCAATTAATGATTTGAAATAAATGATTTTTTTTTCTTGATATTACTGTACATTTCAGTGGTCTAAAAATTGAACTTTTTCATTCAATTTTATAAAACAAATTAGATTCAATCACAAGTAAATTAATAATTTTTATAAAATATCTAAATAATTTTAAAATCTATTGGAATAAATTTCTAGTTTAAAGAATCGCCATTTGTTGAAAAGATTGATAAGCCTTACTTCAGACGGAGAAACAGTGCCTTTTTCTCTAAGTTGACCGATGGCGCAATCAATAGCACATAGCGTACCTGTCCTACCGATACCTGCCGAACAGTGTACGACAACCGGTCCTAATTTCTGAAGTGCCTTCAATTTCATGATGAGCGCGACTACAGCTGATCCGGAATATGGTGATGAATGATCTGGCCAATTCAGGTATTTGTAGTGATATACTCGACGCGTGTCACCCCTGTAATGATTTCTGTGCCATTTCTCTATCAATGTTAACTGTGAAATTGGCTATTAGAGTTCCAAAAGAAAAAATTATTGCTATAATTCCCTAAAATTATTGAACTTTAGAGAAAATATTCATTGAAAATGCGAATTCATAGTGTAATGGGTTATTCCGCATGTAGAGAGATTGATACGATACACATACACAAGGGTTCAATCCCCAGATATATTATCACCGACGACAGACCATAGCAAACGGTCGGTCGGGCAAAAGATAGTAACATGAAGAATGAGATGCAACAGTTTCAACTACCTTGGCTCAACAATCTCCAACAATGGCCGCATGAAGGAATACTTCTACGCAATGAAAATAACTGTCACCTGGACGAAATGGGCAAAAAGTACAACAGAAATCACTTAAGATAAGAAGACAAAGTGATCGCCATCAGTCCAATAGCTAATAACAAGGGAAGTGGAACACAACTACTTGCATCTAAGGAGCCGAGTGTACGATGCTCCACAGTAGCGGACTCTGCAACCAAGCGGGACAAGTGCTAAGGAAGAAAAAAAAAGAGAAAATGTTCATTGAAAATGATGAAACAATCAAACCGTACTCGAATCTTACGCTGATTATTTGACAGGAAATTGATTCTAACGTTTCGCCATCTCTTTCATTCTCTACAGTAATTTCGCCAAATTGAACTTTTTCCCCAATTGTTAAAGGAAAGTATTCCGCACATTTCAATTCATCATTCTCGATAAAATCACATAACATTACAATTGCTTTGGCTTCTTCCTGAAAATTTTCATAACTTTTAGGAAAAGTTAAAAAAAATTAAAGGAAATATAACAAACCTAAAATTTTCTCAAATATTTGGTACACTTTTAAGCATTATTCTCAATTAAAAAATATGAATTATGTGAGACATGAAAAGATTGATTTGGTTATACTGCCAAGTACTGCAAATTTTAAAGCTATCTAAGAGTGCAAAATTAATTCCGAAAAAGTATCAATTTAAAAAATGCGTTTGGGTCCTAAAAGGATAATCTGAATGCCGTAACACAAACCCGCGCCAAAAATCTTGTAATTTGTTAATAGTCACACTTAATCCTTCAGAAACCCACGTGTGCCTTAAAATGTACCTGGGCATAGTGCTTATTTACATAGGCCTTATTAGCGTAAATACTTTTATATACGTGTTGCGTGCTGATTTACTTATACACTTGAAAGAGCAAAATCTTTTATTGCACGTGAAATTCACGTACAAACGCTTGGATGGTCTTAAAAAATAAACCTACGAACACCGAATTAGGCGTACTAACACACTCAAACAAACACTTATATCTACTCATAAGCCTGCATATCGCCGTAGGCATTGTAATTCATTCACGTTAAATTTTCATTGTTCTAACCTCTGGACTTCAGAGGTTCATATTCAAAGGCTTAGCTGGCTTGAATAGTGATAGCGAGATCCATAGGTTACATTTTTGAGTTACATGGATGACCTTGAGAAGCGAATCAATCAGACCCATTTTACCCTTGGAAACATTGCACCTGACCCACAGGTATATACCACCTGTCTGGCATGGGAGACCTCCACTAAAGGTGTGCAGAACTTCCAGAACAACTCACAACCTTGCCGGGGTAGGTATAAAAGTATTCTTAAAACAAATAAATGGCAAGAGAATTGGTTAATTGAAATTAATTTCGTACCATTTCTCTTATCCTAACTACGATAACTTGAAAATTTGCGCAAATATTCACTTGAATTTCCACATTTAAATTTCTCTTCTCCTCCTTTTCATCCCCAATGCAATGATTATTTTTGCATAGAAAATTTGATGAAGTATCGAAACAGCAAATGTGTAAATTACAGTCAGATGCAAAATTTAATTATGAAATTTTAAAATGTCACGAGTTTTTTTGAAACCAAAATTAGACAAATTTTAAAAAATCATCAAGAACTTAAAATTAATTTAATTTATAATTCGACAAACCTTGAAAACCATCCACCAGAAATCTTCAATTGTTTCTTCAAGTGGTCCTTGTGTACAAATATAACGTTTGTTGGTTGAAAATTGAACCCAGTTAGCATGAATATAATCGTTATCACTTGGACGATCTTTTAAGATTACCCGTGTCTTATCGAGGCACTTCACATCGGTATACCTCAAGGATCGTTGCAATTTAATTAATTAAAATTTATTGCAGAAAAAAACTCTGCGACAAATCCTCACCGATTCTTCGATGGAAATCGATTAAACACAATTGTTGTCATTTCAGGTGGCAAGAATTTGCGGACAGTTGCAAAATCTTTCAGTATTGGCTGTAAACCTTGGCGACAAATGGACCGAACACAATCCAAGGCACTGTCACCAGCCTTATCAGCAATCCCATGTGTGAGTTCTCTGTCATCTTTAAGACAACTTATTCTGTCGAAAATTTTTTAAAATACAAAAATTTGTCGAATGAAAAAATATTAAAAAGAAGTTTCATCATTAAACGAACTTATTTTGTCAAAAATTTTTTGCAATCCTAAAATTTGTCTGATGAAAAATTACTGTAAATTTCGAAATTAAATCCTTAAATTTTTAGTAGTTGAATTTTTAAATTTTTAAGAATTTTAGCATATTAAATCAAAAAGTTTGTAGTTAAAAAAAAATTAATATAAAAAAATTGTCACCCAAATCTGAGTCAATGTTAACATCCTTTACCGCCTCCTCTTTAATGTAAATTTTTGCCCTTCTTCCCTTCTTTTCCTTTTTTTTCGTGATATTTTCAATTTAGCCTTTGATCTCTGAAATTTCAAATTTACGAATTTGAATTTTGTCCAAAAAAAAACAGCAATACATAATGTTAATTAATTTTAAAAATATTAACCTATGATTCTGGATGAAAACTAGCAATTAAACGATAACAGTGCTACCGTACATTGGATGGATGATTGTTCGAAATGGTAGCACAGCCAATTACTACTGTGTTCTTAATTACTTGCGATTAATGATGAATAAATAATGATTAAATAAAGAAGGAAAAACTTACACCTTTTTTTTTGGTTGCTGAAAAAATTTTTACTTCATTTAGTATCTTTTTAAACTTTTTTGAAACAAAAATAAACAAATTAGAATTTAAGTTTCAATTTAAAATTAGTTCTTTGAAAATTTTGATTGAAGAAAAAAAACATTAAAATTAGTGTATTAATTAATTATTGGCATATATCGTTGCACAAATACATTACGAGAAGTTTTTTACTGGGTCGTTTGATCCGACCTATAAATTGCATTAAATTTGATCTTTGAAGTACATTTCTCGTGATTGTAATTAATACCACTACTATGATTTAAGCATAATCAGAATTAATATGAAGAAAACGAATAATTATTAAATTTTAATTACACTACCTGTTTCTTTGAATGTAACCAAACGATTGAAATTTTTATCAGTAATCTGTCGGAAAACATAAACAGAATTAAAGAAAGAATCAGCATTTTATTGGATAATTCAATTCCAATTAATTAAATCTTGGCTTTTAATTAATTGAATTTTGCTAAACGCTGAAAAATATTACTTTTTGCCTCCATTCTTGTCTGATGTGAAAAGCCTAAAATACAACTCAATAATTAACTTTTCCCAACTTTTTTAACTTACAAAATCAATTCATTAAATATAGTGTTAATTAAAATTTTATCGCTTAAAATTTTAACAAATTGACCGAAAATTGAAGAATTCTTTATGATTTAAATGATAGAATGCATTCAGATTGATTCAATTCCAAAAAGTACTTTAAATTAGGAAGTATGGTAATAACTCAAAGTGAAACAGACCGTTTATCAAAAATTGACATAAATATACAATGTGAATTAATCCGATTAAAATCATTTTTATATTCCCTTAAAATGTTCAATTTTAACAATATCCTGTATGTTATGTGAAAATTTCTTCTTAGATAATTTGTTAATTATTTAATTTCCACTCCAAATTCTAATTTTTCAGTTTATTTAATTTTCATTTCAAATTCATTCCAAGCATTATTTAAATTCCTTGCTATGCTTTTTCATTATCACTATCTGTCGCGAAACGCGGAAGGTAAAATGTTGGATAATTGATTTATCTTTTTTTTATACGGCAATAGGAAGGCATTATCCAATTCCCATATAACCAACACCCCATACGTCCATTCAAAAATGTAACCTTTGGTCTTCCTATCTTAAAGGATGGAACCAATTAAGCAAATTATTTCATCATATGTGAAGCTATCCGTTAGCTTGTTAAATCTGTAAGCAATGTAAAACTGTACGCTACATTTTATCTCACCATACCCAGGGATAATCTAACCTTTGGTCCTCCCACCTCATCATTCCTTTTTATAAGCTTTCTTGCAACAGATATCCTCATTTCATTCACATCAGTTACTTAACGTTTGGGTTTGTTAGGATTGTCTCTCCTTATTAAATTGTATTTAATTGTTCGCGATCCGAATCCGTCTCACATTGAGCTGGAATATGTAATAATTGTGTTAATAAAGGTTTAATTACCAAAGTGTAAGGTTCTCACAGCGACAATCTAGCTTTCTACAGCAACTTTCGCTTACGGTTACACAGCAATATCTGCACATATATTGCTTACGTTCGCTACACTGCGAAAAGGTATCACTGTCTACTGGAAGATAAACAGTATTGATATCTCTATCCAGATATCACTCATCAAGCATTCGATAATTCAAAGCAGACAAAACCGACTCTTAATAGAAAATAAATATCAATTTTCTATACAACGGCTTGATGAACAGCCAAGATATTTTTATCCGATCCTTTGACATAAATTCATTAAATGATGCGGCTGAGATGACATATTTTACATGGTTGTGAAGGACAGCGAACCATTTCATCAGCTATTTATAATTAACGTATTAACTTTCGATTGTTCTTCGGAAAACGATCGGATCAATAGATATGAGCCGGACATTACGATGTCTTTCCAGAGTTCAGACAGCTGAAAACTGAATAGTTGAAAGTTTTTAAAAACCGAAATTGAGAAGAAATATGCAAAAAGTAAGAGATACTAGAGCAATATAATGCAAACCGAAGTTTATTTCAGATGTACTGTCTTCTACGTTATATCATCGTTTCTTTAATTTGCAGCGGACATAAAAAGGTTTGACATCCAATCCAATTAAAATTTAATCCCAATCACTGCTGAGTTAATTAAAGCAAAATATTTTATTGAAAATACTGAATGTCGGAAATATTCTCAGCGCATTCATTGATCTGCTAAGGCCAAAACTTTGTAATACATAGCCGACGAATAAATTTTCTTTAAGATTATCAACAAAATATTTCACTGATAAGAGAATCATTGCATGAAAATGGAGCAAAGGTGCAAGAAGAGTGACCGCTCCAAGTTTGTTGGTCATCGCAACATAAAATTAGGTCGCTTCATATCTGATCGCCACGCAAAGGCAAGAACTGCAGTGGACAGCAGTGGTCAGTTGGACTTAACTTAGTCTGCAGTATCATGCCGGTTAGTTTCTCTCCGTTCGTTAATTTAGAAAACATAATTATGTCGGTCGATTGCTCAATTTATCAATAAAAGAAGTTTGTCAACAAGTTATGTTTACCAAAAGTTCAATCATTCAAGCTAACTTCTCCAATTTCAAACTCAATTTTACCTGGATTGATAAATCATTTGTGCCAATCAAGCAGAATGCCTATTTTTAAACATAATCACTCCGAGTTTACTTAGTTTAAGATTTAATATAAAAAATTAAATTAGTTTTTAATCTATCATTTGAAAATAGTCAAGCTCGTCAAATCCATCACTGAAAACAAAAAAATGTGCTTCATTGCAGTTGCATCTATGCTTCCACCTCTCTAGATCATTAATTTGTTTGAAAATTATTCACACGTTTATTGTTGAATAAATCAATCAAACAATTAAGGTAGGTAATGCTATAATTGATTAAGAAAGACTTAAAGTATAATTTGATTAATTAAAACGTTTCACCTAAAAATTAAAAATGCGGAAGTTGCAAATGAAATGGTGCAAAATGCAACCATTAAAGGCAAATCCGGAAAAATGAAAGAGAATTGGGTGAGATGGAGAGAAATTATCTCTGCATGATCACCACATTATTTCTCAATCAAAAAAATAAGTGATTGAACATGAAGTAGTTGGAGTGTGATTTACTAATTCACTGGAAACTCTGTGTCACACCGATCACCAATAATAATGCAATGATAACTGAGATCTGACATTTTTAATTTTGAAATTATCAAAAACAACTTTTGTAATTTCTCAGCCATCTTGTCAAGTTCGACCAATCTGTTCACCCAAAAAATGAAAGAAACATTGACCTTCATCTTTTTAAAAGTCTTTGGCATTATCAGCTGATAAAGTTCGTTTCATTATCATTTAGATGTCTTTAACTGAATTCTCTTACTTTCCGCTATCTTCTCCGAGTATGAAAGGCCTATTCTTTTGACATTCCAGTATGTGGGTATGCCCAAAGCGATGTGTGATGTCAATACCAGCAACCTGTTTCCCATGATTTTGGTTGATCTATTAAAAAAAGTTCCAAATTTTCGAGAAATATTCAGATTCTGTGATGATCGCTGATTCTGAATTAGTGAAGTGTGTATAGCTAGCTATCCGGGATGTCGGGTTTGCAGTTAAACTGTGTCAAATTGTTTCTCATCTCCATGCTCTTCACGATGCAATGCTTTGTTTGCATACTATTATGATAGAAACTTTGAGGGAAAAAGACTTTAACATTTAAATTTTATTTCAAAGAAATTCAAGTTATCAAAAGGCTATTCATGGTTGACCAGAAAGATAATTATAATAAGCTAGCCTCTCCACTGCAATCCATGAATTTGTGGGAATCCAATGCCCGAAAATCAGAGAAGCTCTTATATGAATTAAAAAACTCTTATATAAAATTTTCCTCAATTAAATGTGTTCTGTATGAAATGCATTCTACCGTACTGGAAAGTTTACTTCAACCACTGTGCGACGGAAGTTATCGTCACGATTCCTGAAATGTCTAACACTGTATAAATTCAAATTATTCTATACTTTCAGTTAAAATTTAATTTGTAATAATTGTATTACAGGTTGCATTGGTCGATAACGAACACCGTTTCTTCGCACTTGGCTTGGCTACCATTGCAGTATCGGTGCTGGCCATATTTGCCCTATTGTTGACAGCTGCAGTGATTCAGATGAAAGCAAATGTGGCACACCTGGAGGTGGAACAACGAGCCAAATCATTTAAAGTATCTCAAAATTCGAAATTCCCAAGTCAATGAGTGTCTTATTAACTGCACTTCACAAATAACCTCTGATGAAATTACTTGAAAAAAAATATGGTGGCATCCAGGCTAATTCAGCATCATGAATTACCCTGGCCAAGTTTAATTAAATTACCTTTTCCTGAGCACTAATAGGATAAATAGCCAGCCTGTAAGGATGCTATTATGTTTCTACTGAGAATCTGGTATAACTTCACATTTGCATGATAAGTTATGGTAGAATTTAAATATTGCTACCAATCATCTTATTTATATTTAAAGATTTTGCGAAAATTCCGTTTCCAGAGGAAGTCTTCGGCTCTATGGATTGAAATAAGGCATGCTAAGCAAATCACTGGTAATACGGTACGTACCGTAAGACGAGCTAATTATGAAAATATTGAACTGTGTGGTAGTAAGTACTATATGCATTCTGCGAGATTCCTTCTTGTAGGGCAACTGAAATTGATTTGTAATGCTGATGTTTGTGCAGGATGTATGCGTCTAATGTGTCCGATGGGTGATCCTGGGCTAATTGGGCCTCCAGGAGCTGACGGGGTTCCGGGATCTTCTGGGAAAATGGGAATGCCTGGTACCGACGGTGAAGATGGTATGGCCCTACCAGTATTATTTGACCTCCCATGCTCTATCTGTCCTGCTGGTCCACCTGGTTTGCGTGGATCGCAAGGAGAGCGTGGTCGAGCAGGTCTCTCAGGTCCTCTTGGTCCTTCAGGTTAGTTCCTGGATATTTTCCTAGCAAAATTACAAATAATGAAGGAAAAGTAAAACACCGAACCATCAAGTCCGTGATATATAAGAATTGCATACTTGACCTAGTTTTAGGTCGGCCTGGCAAGCCAGGTGAAAATGGACCAATCGGAAATCCCGGACCGCAAGGACCAACTGGAAAAAACGGACCAGTTGGGCATCCAGGAACACCTGGAGAAGATGCTTTTGGTCTGCTTAATAATATATTAATAATATTATTTTTATCTGACAGTTACCTGACAAATTCATTTACGTCGTAAAGGCATTTCTATAGTAAACTGGTCAACTGTATGCAAAGTATTTCAAAATATGCTACCATGTTCCCAGCGATGATTTATTGAAATTGGATTAGATCAGTTGAATGATTGTTGCTGTTCATTTAGCTGGCGTTGGTGTAAAGGGACCGAAAGGTCTACCTGGACCTGCAGGTCCAAAAGGACCACAAGGCATACTAGGTCGACGATCCAATATTCCAGGCAAGCAAGGAGAACAAGGACCGATTGGTTTACCTGGACCACAAGGAAATGTAAAACTCAAACATTGATTTTCTGCAGACTATTTCTTCTAATTGTCTTTTTTTTTGGAATTTGCTATATTGCATAGATTTTATTTTGCTGTTTTATTTTAGGCCGGTGGACATGGAGAAGAAGGACCGTGGGGTCCTCCAGGAGAACCTGGAATGCCAGCTATGTACTGTCCATCGGATTGCGGGGTCTCAAAGATTGTTGCACCACTCAGGTTTGGCATGCCTGTTGATTTCACTGAATCTTCCGACGTCTACACTCATACCTTGGATTCTAAATAAACACCCTGCAGTTTGTCTAATCTGACTTAAATTGCCAAATGTATTTTCCTACGTTGTTAGTAAAACAATTATAGCATTAATTTTTCAATAAAGGAGTAATTACTCACTTGAAATAATACTCTTAATTGGCATGTTTCACAGGTACTGTGCTTTGTTAACCTATCGGAAATCATGGTGACCACAGTTTGATGACTGGTCACCATGATTTCGTTCAGCAGAACAATGCGGATAAGCCAAGCCTCAAGAAATAAGAACGGAATGTCCCTCTCTCTGGAAATTTCAATTCTTCAAAAAATGTGAAAAAATATTTGAGTATCACAAATACAACCGCTGACATCACATTGATTTGTCAGTGGTGGCTCAGAACAAGGAGCAATAAAGTGAAGTAAAAATAACTGTCGCCTATCAACAAGTAGATGTATTTCTATGAAGCTGAAAAACCTTTCAACATCTTATAGATTATGCATGAAAAATTTTTCACTTCAGCAATTTACACTCCATGAAGTCGTATCCTAGATATTGCTTTCAGGCAGAAAGAAAGTCACTTGATTTGTTGAAAGGTTTTTTCCGTAATTAAGATTGAAATGAAGTCAATTTGAAGTTCTGGAAACGACGTAAACTAATATGCTGTCTCTTTTTTAATTTTCAAATAAAAACGACATTTCAAAATTCAATTTTTTTACTTCGGCCTCATCTCCACAGATTCTTCATAGAGGGAAAGCGATGAAGCAATGCAGGATAAGTAATAAATGACCGTTCTTTATTGATCTCCAAAATGATTCATCGATTTTGAGATGAACAGTCATTTTCATTACTGTTTTTATTACCGAGCTTAGATTTCACATTGCATTTGCAATGTTTACTTTCTTTGTCTCATAAGTTTGTTGTATTCGAGAAAAATAATCCCTCGTGACGGTAGCATTACGTCATCCTTCTTCATTTAGAAAAGGAAGTGAGAAAAAATATAGGGTAATCCCAACTGTACTTCTGTACCACCGAATTATGAGCACCTGCATAGGCCGAAACTCATTCCATCAGGTGTAGTATTTAAACTTTGCAAAGAAACTGTATTGTTCTTTTCCAGCGAATAAATAACAAAATTACACGAAGACAAGATGCACTCCCTCCCCTCAACCGATCGATCGCCCTGTCCTCATAATTCTGGAGCTTGTACAACATTTTTTATTGTTCAAGTCAGATGAATGATAGTGAATTTGGAAAATAGACATTTCTGACGCCACATGTCTAGTTAATGTAAAAAAAATCTGAAAAAGTCGACTAATTTCATAACAATTTTCAAGGAAGCTCGTAAAAAACTAGCCGTTCAGTCTTTCCTCTCAAACCATCACTCCCATACCTAGACTCTATCTCTCTCTCTCTCTCGTTCCATCCAAGATTTATTGATTAATGAAATCAAAATTTTCTGAATTATTTGAAAACTTCCAGTTTCTGTCTTTTATAATTCGCTGAATCTTGAACGGAAACAATAGCCATGCAAAACATGAAATACAGGAAAAATTTAAGACGTCCAGAGAATGATGAGTGACCACGGTCAAGTTAGGGAAGGACATAATATGGCCCACGATGATAGTATCTATACGGCAGACGTGGCAGAGGATAAACGATAATAATCATTTCATGGCTTTAGTTAAACTGGCTCATGGCAAATTCCCGACTCATGGAAAAATTGAAGTATGAATACATGTATGCGTGAGCATGAAGCTTACGTAAACAGCTAGCGATATTTTTAGTATTAGAGCGTGAATTTCAAGACACCACACGCTCTCTATGTCTCAACATTGAATTTCACAAATGTTTCAATTTCACAATGCTTCCATTATAAAAGGATATACGCTCCGAATTACTTGGAAAATCCTGACGACAATTGCTGGGGTATCGGGAACACATGTGAAAGAAAGTATTGAAAAATTTTCGGAAGTTTACCGATGTCTCGAGCATCGTATTACTTTGACCTCTGGGAAACCAGATACGATTAAGCAGCAAATTATTAATTTAATATAACACCGCAAATAACCCCGCGATAAGCAAATGCAAAAGAAATTCATTAAAGTTCAATAATTCATTTCAAACTGTGATACAACGGATAAAGAAAATTATGACGGTCCAATTTTAGGAAAGTAAGGATAGGTCTAGATGTGTACTCGTTCGCAGTATCGTGCGGCACTGAACTTCGCAGTGGTTTAGGTTGTTCGGGATCCAGATCATGGCTACAGTCTAATAGTTCCAGCCGTATCCTCAGTGTATCCGTCAGAAGTGTCATTTGAATCTGAACAAAACATTGCAGAGGGTGAGGAAATGATACCAAATATTAGCAAAAAAAACTTATAAAGTGTTCTTCATCCCACCTTCTATTGTATGTATATTGGATATTTCAACAAAGAAAAATCTTATATTTCAATAGAGGAAAACCCACATTGTTTAGTTGTGTTGTGTACAAGCTCTGGATGATCTGTCGTGGATTGCTATTGCCGAAAAGTTCAGCATAAAAGTTCGGACAATGCTGCTGCCATTGCCTTGTCTCTGTCTTCTCGAAACAGTGCACAATCCACAGTAATGCTAACAGCCGAACAGCTTCTATACAGTAACGTTCAAACACTTCGTCTTCTAAATATTTAACACCATGTTGCTGAAATTTGGAGAATTTTTATCAAAATAGATGATTCAAACTTCCCAAAGTAATCTTTTAATGAAAGATCAGAAACAGCTATCCTGCACTGCATATCATTTGGTATCAAATTTCAGCATTTCCTTTGTAACACAAACGTTTGATAACTGTTTGAAATAACTGCTCTCACTTCCTGATGATATGATAAAATGCTAAGATTCTCTGTCACAGGTCACACTCCATCAAATCAAAAGTTCTAAGTAACATTGATGAGTAGGAAGGTTGATACTGACAAAAAGATTAGGAAAGGCTAAATGACTAAATTCCGTTGCAAGCTTGCCCGATTCTTACTAATTATATATTTTTTGCTTTTCGTTCACCGAAACTGTCGGTAAATCTTCAATTTTAGAATGAAATTTCAAAATGATGATGCACAAAAATTTTATTTTTAAATAAAAAAGCCTTTTGAACAAAAATAACAAAGAAATAAAAAAATAAGGTCAGAGGGTGGAAATTCACGATACAGCCATCCCATCATCGCATTTTTGTTCTTTGGCTAAAGCCGAAATGAAAATTCTAAAATAATTCAAAAAATCTAAAGATACAACTGAAGACAGCTGAAATAAAATATATTCCAGAAGAATAGTAAATCTTGGAAAACAACGATTTCCCCTGAACAAACTTTGTCCACATGATTAGTAATCGAACAACAGGTAAATGGAAAACCGAGAAATCTTGTGATGAATTTACCAGTCCGAATATGAAATTCTTGAAATGAAGAAATTTTTTCAATTAATATTCAAATTAAGTAAATCAATATTTGTATCGATCGCAAGCGGTCGGTTTCCGACGACAGACTTTAACGACTGGTCGGTCAGGTAACTCTAGTCGCAGTAGCATGAATGCTAGGGCTTACTACAACAGTGACGCGCATGGACATGACCTGGTATATGTGAATCATGAACACGGGTTTCTGGCTTACGGACGAAACACAGAACTGTGAAGTGGAGACGACGCTCTACAATAGTGGATCCTACCACCACGTAAGACAAATTAGCTAATTAAAAAAACTGACTCTATGAGGGACTTAATTAGGAGATAATCGATCTTTGCGTCACAATTCAACAATAGTAGCGAAAATCTGTTCCCACCGGACATCGGTCATTCCAAATACTACACACAGTCTTGCTGGAATTCCCTGTCCACATT
The DNA here is from genome assembly GCA_013365335.1 of Madathamugadia hiepei. Taxonomy (NCBI): domain Eukaryota; kingdom Metazoa; phylum Nematoda; class Chromadorea; order Rhabditida; family Onchocercidae; genus Madathamugadia; species Madathamugadia hiepei. Next base: position 20,876 of record JABVXS010000112.1, read on the forward strand.
GTTCGTCTATCAGAAAAAAGAAAAAAAACAACAAGCCAAGACTTAAATCACCTAAAGTGCTAGTCTTATAGTGGAATGGGTAATTAAAAACACCTTCACACACTTTGTTAAACCAAAAATCTGGAACATATTAATCATATGGATTATAAACGTGTCAGACAAGAACTTTTCTAGTGTAACTTTTTTTTTTAACTTCGACTTCAATGTCAATGACAAGATCGACAATTTGAAAGAAACCATGTTTCTCCAACTTTGTTTTTGGAATCGCAATAATAGAGTATATTATAAAAAGTTTTATAAAATTTTATATGAGAAATACAGCTCCGAAAAAAATCCGATCAGCCACAGCATGAGGACAAGCTTAATTTCAACTTCAATTTGATGCATCAGTTGTCTTTTTTTAATTGTGCATCCATAGACCACTTCAATTTTTAAAAGTGATATTGAGAAAAAGTTAATAATTCACCAAATGCATTATGTAAAGGTCCCTGGTTAAATTTTACAGAAGAAGTTCTTGAACATTTAATGAAATTTTCAAATTTGCCTGTTATTGATCGATAAATGAGTTGAAACAGTTAAGAAAAGTGAGAAATATAGTTTAAGTGATAGAGAAGGAAGGAAATGTGAAACTATTCACACAATTAGGTAACGTTGTGAAAATTTTGGAATTAGAATCCCCAATTGAATTTATGGACAATTTAGCAAAAGTGAGCCAAATTGCACTGCTAAAAAAGGACATTCGCTTCCATAAGACTGAATTCAAAAAAAATTAATTTAATATGAAATGAAGTCTGATTTTAGATTAGATATTAATAAATAAAGTTCGACCTCGTCTGTACATGAATAAAAGATGAAGCTTGATTTAAACCTATCTGTTAGGTTCACTTCCTGAATGTACCAAAAAAAGGGATTCGCTTATTTGAATTTCGACTAGAACAATTGCCGGAAAAACAGCGAAGAAGGAAAGTTTATTTCCAACCTCAATTTAGAAACCTTTAAAAATAAAGTAAGTTTCGCAACATACCAAATCCCACAACGTTTGCAGAAGACTGATGGCGTGTTCCTCCTTATTTCCGATCTCAGTGGATCTATCAATGAAACTACACTGCTGCACAAATTCATAACGAGAAAAAACTCGCCGAACAGCCTGAAAATTACAGAGTGCAAAAATTTCCCACTAACCAATAATGAAATTTAAAGCGCTAATTAAATTTCGTCACATGTTTTACTAAACCTTGGAATATTCCTGAAGGCCTTGAACTTATTTACCAGAATTAATAAAGAGGTAAGTTAGGAAGGCATCATTTAAAACTTATAAATGCGAAAAATCGAATTCACTGCTGTCTTTTTCCCACAATAGCAAAAACAATGATGAAGAAAGGTTGATCGATATGATAATCTCATTTAATCACTAATGTCTTCACCTTTAATTGCACATCTTTGTATTGGAATACTCACTAGTTATCCCACATGATCATTTCAAAAAATATAATTTAATTTCTTTTCCCTTCCATATGTACTGAAATAAACAACAATTCATAACACATTTGTTAACATTTTTTGTACGTCTAAATTTTTTTTAATTTTCAAAATACTTTTTAGCTTTGAATAATTTCTTGCATGTAATAAATGACTGGACTAGTCTACATGTACATTTGACTTTCCAGCTGCTAAACAAGAACCATGCACCGATCATTTGGCCAGCTTCATCTGCGAATTTCTGATCGCTGCTATAAGAGACTGGATGACTTCCACTTCAGTCATGGAAAGAACTGAGAAAACAAGTAAAAGAGGCATTGGTATGTTCTCCAACAAATTATAAACAAAGCTATGCCAGTGTCTGCAGCAGTAAATACTTTGTTTTATTTGTTTACTGATTTCTCACCACTTCATTTACCATATGCGATCTATCCTTTCCTATTTCTTGTTTACCTACTCGCTTACTTCTTTTCCTTCATTACTGGTTTTCATTAAGAAATCATTCTTTTAAATCTCAAGAAATATAAAAATTTGAAGAGTTAGAGAAACATTTCCTGAATGTCCAGAAACCAAAATTTTTGACTTAAATTGAACCTAGTCTGAACAAGAAAGGAAGGATCAAATATGAAGTAAGGGCAACCTCTTCCGTAATTTTCATCCCACTTCATTTATCCTGAATTTCATTTTGTAATTCAAACGTTTTCTCTCTACTGGCGAAAGCATAATGAATTACTTATGCATCTGATTTTTTTCTCAGATGCTCATAGCATATCCTTTCCCCATTTAAACTAATTTTTTTTAAATTGTTGCCAAAAGATAGACTCATCAGATCATACATATAATTTTTCTTTGATTTGCAGAAAACATTTCCATCAGATGACCAAAATAGTCATAATCTGTCATTTAAACAGATCAAAATGTGCTGTGAAATAGCATTACAACTGTGAATAATCAAAATTTCAACCTGCAACTTGAATGATACACAGTTTATTTTCCACAAGGTCAATTGGAGTGACTTATCCTTTTATCACTTTATTCGTACTAACGATAGTTGCAAATCTAAGTAAGAACTTATTATGTCTTAATCAGTGAAAGAAAAAGTTGGAGGTGTGGCATTAGAGTCAGAGCCATAGGCGGAGCAGGATTTTGTGTAGGTGGTGATGTGTGGAAGGAGGACAGAAGCACCACTAATCGTCCTTCTGTTAGGCATATTCCTGGTTTCTGGTATGTCGTGGAATGTTGACACTTTTGGTGAATTGTTTAGTCAGTTCTTATATTACTAACTCGTCAGGCCCCATTCCCCACCTGGCCAAGTTATACAATTAGCCAGCATGCTTTCACCTAGCGCACATGTTACCTGCATTCTATGGAGAAATTGAGGACAAAACCATTGAACGGTATTTAACTAAGTTAAGGGTCAAAAAATACCTTAACGGTTAAGTTGAGTCTTAAAGATTAGCGTTCCGATTATGTCAATTAATGATATATATAACAGCTATCCATTTGTGGGGGAGTAGACCCTCGTGAAAGACCAAATGCGACACGAAATGAAAGAACAGTAATTTTTTTAATTTGGTAATAGTTAAATGGAAACAGTACGCTCTTGCAAAGACGCTTAATTATTGATAAGCATTGATAGCAACAGTTTGTGGAGGCAGAATGATTTCTGACATCGGTATCACAGAGATTATTATTACATTAACCGAATTCGCAGTTCGGATAGTTGTAGCAGTACGACTGGTTATAACGATATTGTTAATTATATAGTAGTAGCAGTAGGAGTAGTAGTAGAGTAGGAGTAGTAGACCTTACACAATTATCTTAATATTCTGGTTTCTTGCTTCAACTACTTCATAAATCACTTTGCAAAATTCACAAATCATTTCTTCTCATCCAGGAAAGAGTGGAACAGAAATCCCTTTCAGTTCAGCAAAATTTACAACCAACTCTGATTGCCTTTTGCTTGCTTTTTCAGGTCATATATTGTGCCTGTTTATTTTACGCTACTCTTATTCCAAAAATAGATATATACTCACATCCTTTCCCGGCATACTTTAGTTCAGAGCTCTCTCAAAACATATATTCCTTCCCAACCCTTAAGGTGAAAAGAAAGACCACTCTCTTAATGATGACAGTCACGAAAATCTTAAGACTAAAGAATAGTCTATATTACAATAATCCCATTGATAGGTTCAGTAAAGCTACAATGAAGCATAATAAATTTAAGCAGAAAAAAAACTCATCAGTATCAAGCCTATCCCATACTCCGACTACCAACAAAATTTCATTCACTTCCTTAACAATTTATCCCACATCCCCTATTTATCCCATCCAACAGAACTTTTCTTCTCCAATCATTTCGTTTTCTTCCTCTTCGAAAATATTAAAGTTCCTATATTTATTCATACTTTCTTCTTACAGCCGAAGTACCATGGTCTCGATGATAGTCTTTGCTAGGGTAACAGCGATAGTGATACTAACGGTCAGAGTAAATGCTTTGATTTGTTATGAAAATGATGAATCTGTAAGTATTTCAATTAATAATAACAATTTTGATGAAAATTAAGTTTAATTTACTTCACAAATATTGAAAAAATAAATAACAAAATAGGAGGCCCAATGTACTCATTTACTATTCAGGGGAAAGTGTACGAAATATCCAATGAATCCTGGGATTATTGCGTCTTCATTCCGGATTATGGACAGAGTCGAGTATTTGGCATTGGACCAGAAGTGGACTGGACAAAAGTATACGACGAAGCTTTTAGCACATCGGACAAAATATATCAAGTGTTATCCATATGCCTACTAGAGGTCAGTTTTCAAAGAGTCTTCTATCACAACTGACATTCATTCCAATGATTAGCGATCGATGAATCGGGGTCAGTGTAGTAATCCTAACCGGAAAACTAAATTATGTTCATCAGAATGAACCGTTTCTTTTCAGAAATATGATTTCGGCCAGCTGAATCCGAAAAGCGTTATGAATCCTTCAAGATCGGTAGAGTTCATTTTCCGTTGCATTTGCAGCTATGACCGTTGTAACACAGCTACCACGTTTAGTAACTACTTAACAATGATCAAACTGGACAATGCTAGCAGCAACGCTGAGAAGAATTAAAAAAGGACACAAATAGAAGTTGATTGTTTTATTCCGTTCTCTCCTTCTTTCTCACAATATTAATTATCTGTAAGTTGAAAAAAAATACACAACAAATTGTTCCAACTTCAATTTTCTTTACGCAGTAAAAAACCAAAGAAATATAATTAGCATTTATCACTGAAATCGTAAACTTCCGGGAACTGCTCTTTTGGAAGCATTTAAAATGATTAGTAAGAATGAACGAAGCACTTTCAACATAATTTTATCTTGTCACTATTATTATTATGATTAGTATTATGCTACGATTCTAAACACTAATTTATCACTTATTTAATGAGAAAAATTTGGCGGTAAACTAAGTGTTAATTTTATTGAAGTGATGCTTCCCGGCCTTCTGCTTTGTGTGCTTTGTGCCTGAAAATTTTCACTGCTGGTGGCATTTTGTCCTTTATCCAAAAGACCCAGAATATTTCAAAATGCTTCTATTACTTATCACCTGAATATTTAAATAGTTCAATGCTAGCTTCTTCCATCATCATCCTTATTTTGCTTTCGCTAGTCTTCCATTGGTTAACTTGATACGATCTCATTTGGCGATAAAAAAATCAACATTCCATGAAAAGCATTTAGTGAATAAATCACATGCCCTTACACAAATCCGCAGTTTGTTTGTTTGTTTGTTATCTTGTTGTTCATTTAGTTGAAATTTTTTTGGAGAAGATTTAGTTCACTTTCTTTACTTTATCAAACTTTTCATGTTTAATGTAGTTGAAAGATTCTCTATAGTGTTTTAAACTATTTACTGCCTATTCAGGTCGATCATTTCACTTTTCGAATAAAATTTTTAATGAATGATATTCGAGAATTTGAAAATGGTGAAATAATGCTTCAATTTATTCAACAATAATTTCCTGCAAACCTTGAAATCTTTAGAGAGAATTACAAGTCTTCAGCGCTTTCAATTTATCGCTCCTCTAGCCTCACAAACTTAATCATTTAGCAGGATAAATTATCTGTAAAAGTATTATCTTGCAAGAATGTCCAAGTAGTACTAGATGTATTAAGATTATTTTCAAGACTAATTTCTATTACAATAACTTTTGTCCAGAGAATATCATGTCAAGAATAAACTTAGTCTTACCATCAATTAACTTATTACTAACCTATACATCTGTAAATTTGAAAAAACCAATTTTCGCCATAAAACCTCAAACTCATGAAAATTTGTTGCATCGAAGAAAAAAGTAACTCAAAAAAGAGCTTAGCAGACAAGAAGAAATAGTCCTCAACTGCAAATGCCATTAGTCCTTACCGTTCACTCATGAATGAACTACGAGGGATTTTTCTGATGTTTCATTGGAACTTCTTTGTCTTCTATCGATTGATTTGTTCTATCTCACAAACAACAAATCATTTGAAATAAATTTTCGGAATTACTCTAGTGTTTCCACATTTCCCTTTGCATGCGACATTAAAGCGTTAAGATTCAATTAAATGGAAAATGACAGAAAATTATGAAGTATGATGGAATGCGTCATAAAAAAAAAAGCAAAACATTTCCGGTATTCCTTACAGCAAAAAATACTAGAGTTGAGATAATGCATCCTTTTTCAATTATAAATTTTCGGAATTATCTAGTGTTTCCACATTTCCCTTTGCATGCGACATTAAGGCGTTAAAGATTCAATTAAATGGAAAATGACAGAAAATTATGAAGTATGATGGAATGCGTCATAAAAGCTATGAAATAATTTGAGGAGACGTAAGAGAACATTGAGTCTAGAAATAAAATTTAATGCATTGTTACGAAGCTTTTGATTATAAATGTCATTTATGGCCTGCAATAAAGAAAATGTGAGGCCTGAGTACTGAGGAAATAAGATAGTTTACGTCGAAATCGTATACATCGCGATATTACTGACAGATAATGAAAAATTCCACTATAAACCAATGTGAATTAGGTGATGAGCTAATAGCTCTCAATTCGAATTTTAAGAACTCTTAACTTCTCAAAGTTCGATCCTACAAAGAACTTCAAACATCTAGAAGATCATTTAAAGATTCTGGCTTCAAAGGAATGATAAATTTTTTCAATTTCCGGGAATCTTAGAAACTAAAACGACAAATCGATAGATTTTGGTTTTGTGAAAATTAAAAAAATCTATGGTTTTTATTTGTTTTCCAGGCTAACACTAGAAAGATAATTCAAGTCATCTCGAAATGCAGACAGAACCAGATTTAGATAATTTCTCTGATAATATCATACTCATCTGCAATACTCAAATGCATAGGCAACTGAAATACCATGAAGTTTCCAATAACAGATAAAATAAAAGAACGATGATCATTCATGCTCTATGAGATAGGATTAAATAGATGGGATTGAAGTATTCATCATTCCACTGCTCATCCTTGAACAAGAAACAAAAAGCTTCCACCAATCATTTTTGCGATAACTCCGATTAATAAGATTGAAAGTGAATTCCACTAGTTTATTAAGAGCTATTATAGATAAATAATGTTTGGCATAGAGTTCACTATTTAATACAGGCTAAAAAAACGAAGGTGAAGAAATTAAACCTTTGCAGCGACCAACATATCCGAGCAACTGAAAAATGGTATTCCACGAATAAACATTAAATGCAGCAGTGAACTGAGAAATTGCTTCAAAGGACTCGAGCTCCGTTTTATCCCTATCCTTCGCCAGCCCTGATCTGACATATATAATGATTGAAGAGCCTAAAATGTTGTCACATGGGAACAAACCAATAACTAAATTATAGGTAAGTAAAGAAGCAGTATGAGTTCTTTTTCCTCCCAAATTTTCATTATCTGTGAAAAGCAAATTTTGATGAGTAAATCATCACCGTGATCCTCAAAACTTTTAATCAACTGGAGATTGCTATAATTTCAATCGATTTAGGGCAGAAGACAATAAAGTGATTTGTGCAATCTCAGCATGTCATGCTGTTCTTTCGGTAATTATGAACATATTCATATTCAAATGAGTTTTGTACCTTCAGCTGAGAAGATTTAAGCAAAAACTGATCTCTCGCCCAAGCCATTACATCACGTGTAGCCTTGTATATATGTTCTCGTCTTTTTTCCAAACTGTTCGGAAAAAGAATGGTCTTCTAAAAATAATAGTCCTCTGAAATGAAACATACATCTTGAGGTTTTTGGAAAAAAATTTTTCCCGTGATTTTGTTTACAAGACACCTGATAGGTTTCTTGGTCAATCCATCTACCTAATTTTTCTGAATAGCATAAAATAAATGGCATAAAATAAATGTTTCTCATCTAACAGTTCAAATATATTTCAACTATATGAACCATCATATGCATTTTTCGTGAACGTCAACCCACTGATTATTTCCACCTACCTGTGGGAAATTTAACCAACAGTTACAAAGTAGGTACGAAAAAAGAAATTTCTACTGCCTGAATAAAAATCATGTATAGCTGGAATTTCGAAAGTTACAAACCTCATAGAATAATATATGATAAACATCAATCGATAATAGATTGATGTTTACCATTTCAAAACACTCATTTTTTTCTTCAATAAAGTTCTGTTGAATCAGTATTTACTTTAGAAAATTTAAAAAACAATTGATAATTAATTTAATGAAAAAAGCACCTGAACAGAGCCGGAACCGCTAAAGCATGCAGCTAATGGGTCATCCATATCTGCCAGTGCTGATTCTTCCAAATCTTGGCATATGAAAAATGAACAAAAATCATCTTCGAACCATTCCACGCTCTGCTTGGATGTATCTGATGAACATCGATCTTCGCTAATCAGATTCAGACTACTCCGCCTTAAAGTCACCAATTAGCAATGGAAGTATTTCACCTTCTCCATATCTACTCATAAAATTTACGGCATCATGCAGCATAGTACCGGTTATCACAAATCAATTCATATACAATAAATCTATTTTATTGTAGTCAAAATGAAACTTTCCAGAATATGAAAGCATAATTCAACAATTCTTTCTCTTTAATCGATATTCCGCATGCATAGTCATCAAAAAAAAAACAAAATAGAGACTATTCAGAATATTTATTCACAACTAATCTCGATCCAAACAAAAAAAATTTTGTTCTAAGGACCTAACTTCCAATTCAATTCACGAAATCCGATGTTCAATCCAACTAATTTCTAAGAATCTAACCATGTGCACTAGAGTACGATTTCTACTTGAAGTTCCAGACCACAAGGTGACGTTTTGCCTTCTGCTAAATGCAACTAAAAGTTCCACAGTGTCGGATATGTTTGAACCCAGCCCATTAACAATCATTGAGATCTTGCAATTTATCTCATAATTATATAAATTTATGAATAAATTTCTTTTTCAATACTTTTTTCCTCAAAACTACTTATTTCTGTAATTAGAAAAATGCTACCCGATAGCAGAATTTTTGTTTGTCACCAATGTGCAGGGTACCATCACGTCCAGAGCTTCATCTTCACTCGAGAATGTCTCTGCTCCAAGAATAGCCTTTCCACTAGTTGATCTACACTGATATACGATACTATATCAAGTATCAAGCGGTAGCAAGATTCAAAAACAAAGGCAGCTCATTTTAATAATAACAAAGGATTAACTCGAACTGGTCGTAAAGTACGACAACGGGCACAGGTCGAAGCAAATATATATTACCCTCTTTTTAGTGACTTTTAGTCTTTCACAATAATTTCAGATTACCTTAGTTGATCATAAACTGATCTGACACGTGGTAATTGCACAAAAAGTTTTCCCTTTTCTTTTGAAGAAAAAAACTTCAAAAAAAAGTTAGCGAAGAAAATCAGTTTCGACTAAATTACGATTAAAGTTAATAACCTAAAGAATGATTGCCAGTTACTTGTTGAAACGGTTCCTCTGCTAATTCCACTGTCAGTCGTTGACGTCATCATATGTTCAGTCGATACCATCGGAGTGGCAGCAGATGATTGTACCAATTCAAGCAGTCTGAAACACCTAATCATGTACTTGTACATTCAAATTCAGAGAATGATCGAAGTAATATTAACTAATATAACGATGTCGGGATGAACAGTAACTGCTATGCTTCAAACCATTCTCCACGATTAAATCCGATATCCAAACATCATCTTTTATGTGGTATTTTCTTCAAAAATACGAAATGAATTTAATAACGAACTTACCCAATCGATGATGCATTAGCAATGAATCGTTGCCTAAGAGATGGAAAAGACCTGGTACTATGTTCGCTCGATACTGACATACTGTTTGTTCGAGTAATAAATCTATAAGACAAATCTAGTCCGAAACCAAGATTTTTCCCAGCTCGAGCAAATAAACACAGTAATAATACGTGACAAAGAGTCACGTATTATTAATAGAAAAAATTTTAAAGATTGAGGCCTCTTGAAGTTAAGCAACTTACCCTGTGGTAATCTGATAAAGATGAGTAGAATCGACCACGCAGTTTTTCTGAATGAAATCATTCACTTCCGAATCAGTATTTACATCATCACGATTTGACTGGAAACTCGTAAAATAGAAAACAAAATACATTATAGCAAAACGTACCTATGAAAGTTCTTTGAAAATTTCCAGAGGTCAATTTTTCGACCTCACTGTCACAACAATCTTGTTATGCTAAATTTAAAAAATATATAACCAAATAGCAAAAGCAGTAAATAAAAGAAATAACTGTAAATGGAATTCGCAATCGAATGCAACTGATTTTGCAAGAAGCCTTAAAATCTAAGTGAACATAACTAATTACATTTTCATAACTGGTTTGGTCTCCTTCTTTCAGTTTGCAGCGATCGCTTGATTCTTCAAACAATCCTTTAGCAGCTCGAAATTCAGTCATATCGGAAACATCAGAAGATATTGAATGATCGTGATCTACTATTTTATCTATAAATGAATTAAATTTTGATTTTTTCAAATTTAGACATATCCAATGGATGATTCATCAACATATAATCATCAATTTTCATTATCTAAGGAAAAGTAAGAAAATCATTTTCTTCGTTCAACACTTTTTCTTCCTGAAAACCAATTATAAAATTAAAAGTATGAACTAAATCAATTATAGAAAAATCGGAAAACTCATTTAAAACGAACTTCCTTTCCAAGCAAAACAGAAATGACATAAAAGTATGATAGTAAGACACTGACAATAACAATTAAGCCCTGATGGTCTATGTTGGTAATAAAGTTCAATTATAATTCTTCCAATAACTTTCATCGATAATATATCACATCTTCTCCAGAGATAATCGGTTGCTGATGTTATCAGAAGATGACCTATTTTCAAAAACAGCAAGAAATCTAAACTAGGAATCAAATTCTTTGTTTCTGCAGTTTTGGCAGTAGAAATGAAACGAATAAATACCATAAAAACAGCGATCCATATCTTCGTCCCATTGTGGATCATCCCAAAGTAGATGCAACGAAACAGATTTTTCACTTGAAGAAAATCCCACATTAGGAGAACCTTGCAATTTCTCATAACGAGAACTTTCTGATACCATAATCGTTGAATGCCTTTGACTAAAATATTATAAACATGATTTTCCAAATGCTTCTATAGATCTTGGTATCGTAGAGATATTGCTACACGATAATGAAAGCTGAAGTGGATAGGAGACAATTAAGACATTTTACAAAACAGCATCAAGTACGACAAAAAACAACTAAAAAAATTTATAAAACGTGTTTAAAAATATGGTCGGAAAACTTAATTCTCAGAAATCATTTCTGATCGTCTTCTTGAACATTCAACTGAGCGATCACAAAGCTGTCTTGCTCGTTCCCCCTGACTCTGAATGAATGAACATACATAAGGTTTCAAATCACTTCACATCAATATTCATAATTAGGCATACCAAGGATAGCACTGGTTTAAATGTATGACTGTTGAGATCACTGTTTTTGTCGTCCATCGATTCTGCCGCACAACGGCAATCATATTCATTATTAACTACACATGACTGAAAAAAATTTTACGTTAACTTTTTAATGATCTGATTTGTTGAAGAAATGTAAAATTAAACTTTCCAAAAATTTCATAAATGTTTTGTTAAGTCGGACAAGGACAATCAGACTCACTTTCAACTGAATGGAAATATCACAAAGCAAAACTGCAACTGCGACAAGTACTACCAGTCATAATGCTATGATTTAGAAACTGCAATTACAAAATATTGTTGAAAAAAGTTTGTATTTTAAAAGTTCTTGTGATTTTTATAGTAATTAAAGCAGAACCCACCATTCTTGAATTCAGTAAATACTCATCACGAGCGAGCATGTCGAAACGAGCTTGTTCCAGAATCGTCCAAATAAAATCTCTTCCCAACAATCTGGCACACACTCGATACATCATATATGAACCAACCGAAGCAAACAGTAATATACCGCTTGTCCGCACTAAAATCGAATTTTCAACGTTTCCAACATTATGGCCATGAAATTTAATCTCTACATGCAAGCCTCCCCGACATCTATCGAAACAAAATTAAGTTTTCTTCTAACTTTGATAAAGTAAAATTTATTAGCAAGTAGTTTGGAACATTTATTACAGCTATGTAAATTACTCACATAAGTGGAACATCCCAGTCAACAAAGGTTGCAAAATCAATGATTCCACAACATTTCTCAAATCAAATTCATTTCATCTTAATTGAAAATTGTTCATCTCTTCCCAAAAATTGTGATTAAAACTATTTGGAGCAAAATTCCCCCAAAAATAAAACTAAAAATTCTCACATAAAGAAATTTGAAGAAACTAAAATTTAGATAAAACAGAAAAGTAATTGAGAAATTGAATGAAATCATTACAACTGTGCAAATTTTCTTGGAAAACGTCAGTCTGCTATAATAAAAAATTGATTTTGTTTGGGAAAGACTACTTTTGCATCGATCCAGAATGAATAGTTTTCCAGGATGCGATAAAAGTGTTGATCATTTAAAAGTGCAGAGTCCTTTCACACGATGGAAATGAAATGAACTCTTGAAGAAATTAAATCACTTCGGAAACACAATTTATTTCCCCCACAGACAAAATGAAGAAAAGGATACATGAGAACAGGAATAGAACAGAGAAAAAAGACAACAAGAGAAAAAACTGTCCTTAAAATAAAACCATTTAGCTAATTTGCTTACACATATTGCTTTTATTCATAACCTCATCCTACCTTTTTGCAGCCTTTTGATTGAAAGTTTAGTTTACAGACAGCGATACATTCACCTGCTTCAAGCAGTACAAATTTGGCAGTCACTCGAAAGCTTTAAAATTTCAAAAATAAAAAAAAACAACTTACTGAGCAAAGCAACGTTACATTTATCAGCATCAAAGGAAATACCCATTTGAGAGAACACAATTTCAGGTGGCCCTTGAAGACGTGCTTCAATGAATAATACAGGTAATGAACCGGGTAGACTTTTCATCGATAACGATGACATCGTCCTCTTAGCACAATATCAGAAATGAAATAGGCTTTTCAGGAAAGAGTCATGCACCAAAAATAGAATTATGTTGTGACTTGTGGGTAGTGTCATCTTAAATACATCTGGTGACATCTATAAGTGACATTCACTGAAATAATTTTTAAGTTTTCAACTAATTAAGAGACCTATTTCAATTCACTGCACATTTAACGAAACATCGAAATTTCAATGACATCATTTGCGCTTTATCCACTGTAACTGATTGAAAAGAAAAGACATAATTTGAATAAGAAAAATCAGAAAGCACCGGGAAAGTTTGTAATGTAAGCACTATTGGTGAGTACAAGGAACGTGTGGAAGGGTCGATCACCTCCGCGGCAACGATAATAGCTGTGAATAGTTGAAAGTATGGTGACTCATTGAAAAAATCATGAGATCTTGATTTTTTTTAAAAAGAAAAATGTTTTGCCATAAAAACCTTTTAAAATTTATGTATGCAAAAAAAGATCAAGGAAGAGGAGGAAAATTCGAATCTCAACAGATGATTCAAGGAGGCAGGGTTAAATTGGACAGAGAGTCGTGAAACGTTGACTGTAATTGCCACGGAACGGAACTAAAATTAATCTGAAACTGAGATGTTCTTATTCTGAATAGGCGTTAACATTCAACAGTGCCTACTTGTCTACTTACGACAGACCTCAATTCTCACCGAATAGATAAATAGGTAGCTTTCCACGAATATTCCATCGAACTAAAAATCCATCTCACTAAATTCACTAGTATAATGAAAGGTTGCCAAAAAATATAAACACTTCAACCGATGACTCATCAAAATTGTAAAGCTCTCTTCATCTCTCTTCTTTCTCTCTTCTCTTTCTTCCTCTTCCTACATGATATTTACAAATAAACTACCTACTTCTTTACTAATCAACTTGATCGAAAATTTATTCGCCTTTGCTATGTTGAGCGATATTTTTTATAGCTTATTTCAGATGATATCAAACAGACCAGCAATGCATCATTAGAACCACGTCAACCTAGTAATATCATCTCAGTTGTCCGTAATGGGCTCAGTTCAGTTAAAGACTTCCTTAGATTCAAATTTGGATCACGGAATTTAGCTCAAATTTTGAAAATGTTGGAAGCAGAATATGCTCAAACATCAAAGGCAACTTAGTAAAACTAAAGAACATTAAAGAGACAAACAGCTTCATCATAATTGCCAATGACGTAGCAATCATCAAAAGGTCACACTAATCAAACACACAGGACGGTTAGGTTTACAAAGATGACATTTAGTCAAAAATTGAGCAACAATGGTCGTGAGGAATCCTGAGCCAGTTGAAATTTTGCGCATTTATAGTACTACTTCCGCACATTACCCAAGAACCAAGGAAAGTCTTCAGAAGCTCATGTTTCTATCTATTAATGGCAACGAAATAATTAGCTTCATATTCCTAAATCGACTACATCAGACAGTGTGATGCTCCTACTGATAGCGTTGATCAAATGTCACATGTAATTATTATTTAATGAAATGTAATTGACGTACTTCAAACAAAGCACTACGTATCATGTGATAATACAAGAAGTATTAAATTTCTTGTCATTTGAAATGAAATGTCAATTGAAGTAGCTGAAATCATGAAAATTTGCAATAATTTATCATTTTCTTATCAAATGAACACATTTGTCCCATTCGGGAAAATGATCAAAATTACGTTACCGATAAACACCCCAATATCAACAGGGAAACTTCACCCTTCGGTATTCTGAAATAAAAATCGATTAAAATGCAAAATCCCTCAAACTTTTATAAAATTGTCATCATTTGCATTAATTGACTTAAGCATTTAATTGTAAAACCAGTTAATTGAAAAAAACCGGTTATCTAGTTTATAAGGGGAATACAAACAAACGTATGCTCCAAAAAACGAAAATATCCAAAAATCAAAAGTTTAAAATACAATTTTTTAACCTGGTCTTTCTTTTTTATTGATAAACTTGATAAGCACTTGTCTCCTAATAAAGTAAAAAAAAATGACCAGAAGTTGCACAAAGCGACTGAAAAAGTTCAAATGGAATCAAATTTGGTATAAAAAGAAATGAGAAACGATGGAATGAAAAAAATGACATGCATTTCGGAAGCAGCGCTTTTGCCGATTGGGAGCACTACTAACAGCTACACAACAAATCGATGATATCCGGCATTTTGCTTCATTTTTTACAAGACAACTACCATTTCCTCCATTTCAGTCTAACAGGATGCCAGTAGTCTTTCCAGTGACACCACTAATATTACAAATCGTCCAGTCTAATTCAATTGTAAAGCAGAACACATCTAAAAAATCAGAGTGTACAATACGGGATCATAACAATCGCTGTCGTGCTGATATTCGAATACCGGATAACTGACACCATTTATCCATTTAATTTACGCACACAGGCATAACTAAAATTTGTTATGAACTGTTTAACAGTATGCCTAAGCTCTACTTCGGACAATGTGACCATTACTCATAAAGAGATCTTTTATCGTTATAAGATCATCAGTACCATTGATCTCATTATCCGCAGATACCATTTATCAGTTCAAATAACAAATCAGTAGTTATCAGATCCAACCAAATTCTTTCCATAAACAGAACCCCATTCATTCCATGAAATGGTAAAAATACAAAAATAAAGAAGTTAAAAAAAAAACCAATATTTTTGCAGTGACTAGTTCAAAAAATTATGGGAAAAAATGAAACGTCGAAATTTCCAAACACCTAAAGGAAATCGAAGGCATATCAAAACACAAAAAGACCCTTGGAAATGGAACAATGATTGTCGCTAAAAATCAATTTATATACTCAACGCCCGCAAACGAAACTAAAACTTCCTCAATAATCTTTTCAAACAAACCAATAAATAAAATCCTTCCAGATTTTTAAAACAGCGCCATTATTGTACATTAGATACACGTAACAGTAAATGAAATGAATAAAATATCTGCAATCTGCAAACTGTTTCGAAATTTAAGCACAAATTTTCCGACAATTTGGAATAAATTTTAAAACATCCCACAGTGCTTCATAGGCAAATATTTCAGTTTCACCGAAATTAGAATTATAGTGCAACAATTTGAAACAGAGCTATGAGGTATTATGTTAGTTATTCCGACGACTGCCTAGAGAAGAAGCGCCTTGTAACTGTTTCATCATATTTTGCAAACCACCCATTCCACCCATCTGTTGCAGCACTCGTGGATCCATCATTTTTGCCATTTGCTGATTTAATTTTTGTAACTGCGAAGGGTTTATGTTTTTGGTATTCATATCACCGTTCTGCAATAAATTCGATAAAAGAGTTATACGAGGAAGAAAGTGATTTTAAAAAATTCGAAAGAGAGCGATCTGTATAGAGCAAGAAAAACCTCTTAAAGGCAGACCAAACTTTTTACAGCTTTACCAAATTATTCCGGTAAATTGTGCCACAGCGGTATATACAGCTGCGCAAATGGCTGAGGTCAATGTGAGATGGACAAGTCCAGTTGCATTAGCTTACGATCTTTGAATCGTTACAGATCTTTGAATTGTTTTGCGTCGCCCTTTCTCCTCAATGCTTATACTACGGAGATTTCAAGAAAGAGACAAAAGCATTATGGATAGTGATGCTCGATGTCTTCCGAGTGGAAGCCAGAGTGGACGAAATAAAGTAATCAGTAAATCGAAGAAATTTCAAGAGTCTATGTAAGTGCTTTTCCCATAAGGACCGAAGCAGAATGCAGAATATGGCATAAATACAATATGGAGGCGATGAAAACCATCTTGGAAACTCGTTCTGCCAAGCGTAACCTCGCCCTTAACAAAATGCCCAACTGTTCTTTTTTTGTTTAAAAGATTTTGAACAGTAACCCCATTTTCCGCATTATTGCAACCGATGTTAAAGCTCATTACACAAACATTGCCATAGTAGGTAAATAATGGAAAGCCTTAAAAACTGAGTAAGCAACAGATCAAAAACAACTTTTACTGTTTTTATGCTTTTTATGTAACTATTTGAACATACCTTTAAAAGTTCAAATGATGCATGCATACCACGTATGTAGATCATTCACAAAAAATGCTAAAGAAATTACCTTAAATAGGCCTTTCATACTGCCCATCTTTTTCACCATATCTGCAAATTTCTTGTACTGAGTCAGTAATTCTTTCACTTCGCTTGTAGCTGTTCCACTTCCACGTGCTACACGTTGAACTCGACCAGGCTCTTTTGAGAACAAATCGTTAGCTTTTGGATGATCGAGTTCTGCAAATTTCGCTACATCGATTACAAAACGTGTTACACTCTCCAGAGCCAACGATAAGTGGGAGCTAACTCAGCAAAATTTACCTCCTACTATTTCCAATCCTCTTCAAAGAATGCATATAACGTTTTGACTGTCTTGAATCAAATTTACTTAATGTTAATTTAATGCAACAAACACAATATACTGAGTATGACTTGATGAAAGCTACCTGCATCAGACATGCTATCCATAATTGTCATCAGTTTTTTGAGCCTAGATTGTGACTCTTGCTCGTTACCTTTAGACATGAAATCCGGTCCAAACCCAGGGATCATGCTCTGAAAAAATTAATGAAGAAAAAACGTCGTGAAGTACACTTACAAAATGGAAGCTATAACTAGGAAATACTTGAATATCACGTCAAAAAATGAATACAAACCATGATTTGATTAAATGGACCCATTTTCATGATATTCTGGAATTGCTCATACATGTCACGCAGAGTGAACATGCCTGAAAATTTTTCATTTTTGTTTCAAGTAATAGGAGACACATAAAAGCACAGAAAAAGAATATCTGAAGAGAAATTATTGTAAACTACAGAACCATTTAATTTTAGCAAAATCAGATTAGATTTTTACTCAAACTCAAATACCATGGATTTCAAATATATCCCAAGTTTAAAGTGCAATGGAAAGCACAAAATATTTCAATAAAAATTATTTGTTGCCTAAAATAGATGGGATCAAAATTCGAGTCCATGCATGACCGCTAGTTCTACACTACCTGCCTTGAGGAACGATCTCGACCTATGTAAATGTATTCTGAAAAAGAAGTATCAACCGTACCGTGCTTTAACCTTTTGATGAGCTCCTCATTATCCTCGATTCCAATTTCATTGACCTTTTTCACAAGACCTTCGATGTCACCCATACCTAACAATTTTTGGACGAACGGTTTCACTTCGAATGGTTCAAAATCATCAATATGTTCACCCGTACCAATGAATATCACAGGTGAATGTGTTGCAGCTACACTGAAATGAAAGTTTCGGTGAAAAAATCTTAGAAAAAAAATATTTTATAAACTTACGCTGAAAGAGCTCCTCCGCCTTTAGCATGACTGTCAAGTTTAGTGATAATTACTGAACCGATATCAACAGTTTCACTAAAGGCACGAGCTTGGGCTTCACAAGCTTGTCCAATTGAAGCGTCCATAACAAATACTATGTTGTTTGGATTCTGAAATGAGAAGTTGTGTATGAAATACGGCATACATTCAACAAGTGTTCAGAATTAAATTTCGCATCACCAATACGGAAGAGTGTGTTGACATTAATGTTTTTTCCAGATTATAACTACCAAAAAGGTTTTCCGTTCAGAAAATGAAAATCAATTCAACTCTACTGCCAATACAAGACTTCTAACGCTTTTTTTTACAAACTGTACGAAAAGTTAGGTGGACAAACATTTAATTCTGATATTACTACATCAGACTTTAACCTTGCTATTTAAAGGAGTGAAAAACTACCACTGCATTCGATACTTGCAACATTTCTTCGAAAAGTGAAGCCTCTTGCTTGTGTCGACCAGAGGTATCTACAATAATAATCTCAAATCCATCTTCCTTGAATTTATCCACGCCATTTGCAGCAATCGTAACTGGATCCATTTCTGTATAACTAAAAGATGGCACTAGTCTAATTTGAATTTGACATTATACCTATGTAAAAGTTTTGATTTACAATTACACCATACAACATATTTTATGTATCATAATTACTAGTAACCATAAGGCCTGTGAAGCAAATAGCCAAACCAAATTCCAAGAGTATAAAAATAACCTTCCATAAAATGGTATCCTTGCCTTCGTAGCATTTTGCTTCAACTGATCAAATGCACCAGCACGGAAAGTATCAGCGCAAATCAAACACGTTTTCCAACCTTTTTTTTGATAATAGTATGCCAACTAAAAATAAATTTTATAACAATACTAAACAGGGACAGAGGAAGAGTCACAAATAAAACTAACAGCGCTGCAATCTTTAACCACACAAAATAAACCTTGGTGCATGTGGTCGTTTTACCGGATCCCTGCAGGCCAACAAACATAAAGATATTTGGCTTTCCTTTTGCCGGCTGGAAAGGCTTTACTCCTGGATCGACCAATTTCATTAATTCGGTGAAAACACAACGCTGAATCAGTCGTCTTTTGTTCACACCACCAGCCATCTCATCAAAATCCAAAGTTTTCCTAGAAAAAAAAAATCAGTAAAGAAAATAAATACAAGCTGTAGCTTCATCCATATAACAACGGTTTCATGGACCATTCAGAAAAGTTAGCGAAAACTTTCCATACATGAATAAATTTTTTACTTTTA
Organism: Madathamugadia hiepei; assembly: GCA_013365335.1. Taxonomy (NCBI): domain Eukaryota; kingdom Metazoa; phylum Nematoda; class Chromadorea; order Rhabditida; family Onchocercidae; genus Madathamugadia; species Madathamugadia hiepei. The sequence goes on from JABVXS010000112.1 coordinate 40,543, forward strand.
AAAAACTAAGAGGTTTAAATTTTAAGCAAATTTCACAATTTGAAATTTCGGGTGGCACATTTGGGCACGATCACTGATGAAGAGAAGTGATGAGCTTTAAATATCAGAAATCGCAACTGGTCTCTTAAAACAGAGTACCTACTTTTGAAACATTTGACATTGTCAAAAGATACTTACTTGACATTATCCTTCAGTTGTTTGACAAGTCTTACATTGACATCAGCTTCCAGCAATGCAGCACAGACTTCTTTGAGCATGGCATTGAGCTCATCTTCGTTGATGATCGTTGCTTGGCCAAGTCTACTAATTGCATTACGAATTTTCCGACCCAAATCAGCTAATACCATTTTTAAGACAAAACCTTAAAACCTCTAAGAAATAATGACTTCTTGAACCCTTTGTCTCTCCTCCTGATCTTGGAGAAGTAAGAAGCGAGAGAGACCTGAAAGCATGTAACATTCGGATTCGAGAAAAAGAAGGAAACTTCAGTGTCTGATTTGATTTAAGCATCACATGTTCTCTTCTTGACATAATACATCACGTGAACCGACTCACGCAACTGTTACCAACCCACCATTCCACCTTAAACATTTCACATCGGACAGTTCACCTCGCAAATACGGCCCATATGGTCGTTAAATCAAATTTCCTTTGGAATAGAGAAAAACGTGCAGTGTGCAAATAGTCTCAGCCTTTTCACATGTCCTCTTGGTAATCGTTCTTGTCATCCAGGGATTTGTTTGAAATTACAGACACTATACTTGGTACGCGTTTTCTGAGTAATTTAGAGGACGTGGCTAACGACTAGGAATGAATGGTAGTGAAACAATACGTTACAAATCACCTGAATCCATCCGTTACGTATTCCAGTTTTCTTTCGTTCAGTCCGGTACATCCACCTAATAGATCCCTCTGAGTCTGTTTCGGTAGACGAAAAAAGAATGATTAGGTCGGTGAATGGCTGGAGTGATGAAGGTTATCCTGGGAATATTTGTCTGTTTCTTTTGACCGTCTTTTAAATTTAATAAGATCATATAGTTTTATTATACTTTGTCGATCAACTGTTTGACCAATGTGGAATTAACTTGCAAAAAGATAATTTATTGAATTGCTAGAAACAAAAAGATGAGAAACTGTCAAGTCATGCCCATCCAATCCACGTACTTGAAAGGATTCCCTGAGATCGGAGGATCGTTTTTTTGCAAGTTATCCAAACTAGAGGTCTAAGCAAGAAGTCCATTAATTACATCTAGTCCTCTTTTTTCCTTGAATAGAAAGAAATGTAAACGGAGGCGATAATAGACAGGTGGTGGTGATATTATTTACGGAAAGTTTTATTCTTCGTTTTGGCAAAGCTTATTGAGAAGCAATGGATTTAATGGTGTAAGTTGTTCCTTGAAATGATTTCTGATTTTTTTGTCAGAAATGAGCTTCGGAAGGACTTAAAAAAGAGATACAAGTGACACGAAAGTATTAAATCATTTGAGGAACACTGTAAGACGACTTCATGGGATCGATGACGTTAAGCTACCGCGGCCACTATCGCTTGACCGTCGGTTCTGTTGCTGTTTCGACAAAACCAAATGATTTTGTTTTTCGGTTTGAAGTTGTTGCTGAAAATAGAACTAAACGGAATATTTCTAAAATATTTGTGACTTCAAGGCAAAAGGATTTTCTCCTTTCAAATTTCCATTGGAATTTTTCACCAATTCTTCGATAATTCAAGTACGTTAAAGTGAAATACACGAACTCTTACCCCCGAAAAAATTGGTGTTTGAAACGGAAAATTTGGAGCGACGTTGTTTTGTGACATAACGTGTTCTGAAATACCACTCATCCGTGGCACAGCTGATATGCGTTGTCCTGCATTGAAGATCAGCGGTCGTATTTCAGACTGTGCACTCGTACATGTGGATGGTTCCTTCCTCAACGTTGAGGAGGGTAATGACCTGAATGCGAAGTATGTTTTATAAGAGTGTAACTGCATGAGACGATACTACTAAATTATATCTCATTACCCTAAATGCACATTTCATAGAATTCACACTTTATTTGGGAAAGAAGCATCGGAAAAGTAATTGGGTATATTGCCCATCTGTTCTCCTCCTTCCTTGCCATGTTTTTTACTTCTAGCTGTAAGACAAACCTGTACACGTTGTATTTCATGAGAGCCTTCCGTAAATTCAGTAATGAACCCTGTAGCCGATCATCGTTCTGAAATTCTGTGGTTCACAACCTATTATTCATATTTTCATCTGTGATGTTCTAGCTGTTTACAATCGTATCCATTACAGTTATATATGACTTTATTTGGATTTAAGTTTACTTTGAATGCAAACTAAAGTTTGCATTCTCTTAGCGAATTTCAAAATTGATCTGTTGAAAAAGTTCACCTTGATCATTATTTCTGATTCCTCCACATTCTCCATCGTTCGCAGATGAGAGTGGTCAGGGTAAAACATGCAAAGAGTTTTTTGATAGATTCCAGATCATTTCATTTCAATTTCTGATTCACATCCCAATGTTTGCAAAAATTTGGATAATGAATTTTCATGAATGATTTGGTGATAAAACACAGGATTGGATCGATAATAGAACAATGAAACTTTTTGTAATTAAACTTACTTCAATTCGTTGGAGTTATGTTGTGCTTTGTTGCTCAGGAATGGCATCAAAGACGGTCGTATGTGAGAAATTTTTGTAAGGAATACGTAGAGAAACGGATTCGTAAATGCATTAATCGGGTAAAATAGTACCAAAAATATTTTCGCCACACTAATACTTATAAGTGGATGTCCTAATGCTGCCGTCAAACCTGCAACAGTTTCACCGAATACCTCACTTGATCATTTCGTCTGTCAATCAATCGATATCACTATTATTCAGTATTAAAGTATTTAATTAAGAATATTTGAAATTAATCAGTTTTGGATTATACGAGTAAATGGTAAAATACGGCCGTGGAATGAATCGTTAAGCTTACCAAAGAAAAGAGTTGGAAACCAGCAAAGCATTTCCGTACCAATTAGTGTTGCCATTTTTAGAATGATTGCTTTGTCTTCTGATCGATTAGGTTGTTCCGGATCACAAAGCATTTTTACAATGAAACTATAGCTAATAGCCATACCGAGAAATGCAAGTAAATTGAACAACAAACTGGCAATTACATAAATCTGCAATTGTACTAAATTGTCTTGCAGCCAGATAAAACAACTGAAAACTGCCAAGATTTGACTATACAGCTAAAATTAATTCAAAAATTTAGTCAGTTGCGACTGGAATCTGATGGTTTCCATTGAAGGTTTTGAAATTTAAAATTTAACTAGTGCAAAGGAATTTGATTGCAAGATGAAAATACCCGGTCAAAATTATTCTCGATGGAAAGAGGTAGACAGACACTGGTACTTTTGTATGTAGATACTCCCAAAATTGGTAATACTGCCATGGTGAATGCTATCAGGTATGCCACGACCATCATCATTATCGCAGTTCGCATTCGCAAACGCTTTCCGTAAAAAGCATTCCTGACAGAAGAAGCATCAGGCTTTCCGGAAGTGAAACAAAGAGAATGCAACAACTTCTCCACCTGCACCAATCAAACCCCCTACATTATTTTCATATTTGTACCTGATATTGTAGCACATATCGAAAGCAATCAGAAACATTGACATAATAGAGATTTCAGAGCTAAAAACGGAGGTGAAACCGGCAATGTTACAACCAATACCGGTTTGCCATGCAACCGCATAGTTATAATATTCGTTTGATGTCTTATAATCTGCTATTGCCAGCACACCAAGATAAACACCTGCAAATATGTTACTGCAAGTATCAACGCTGATTTCATCATTACTGATTCAACGATCAGGTCAAAGAGCACTGTCCTTTTTCTGATTCAGTCCCTTTTTCTGTTATTACTAAATATGATCCTAATCTTGATTTGTGGACCAAAGTGAGAATTCCATGGAATACTACATTCGACAGTAATCCTTTCCATTTGCATCTGTGGCCTTTACAAAGTTTACGGAAGTCTTAGGCTTGTGATTTCACTTTAGCCCGCAACACAAATTCGCCCTTTAACGAAAAAATTTTAGGTTGACCTTTTATCGTTGTATAGGATACAATGGACAGATGTGCTAGCAAGTCTGACCTGTCAGCAAGTCCGCGGTGGACAGGTTGGCCATGAAGAAGTAATGCACTTGCATTCTCTTCTGTCCCATTTGGCATAATACAATCCATACTCCTACATTGCCAACAATAGCCGAAATCCATACGAACCATATTGCCCAACGTAAAAAGTCGTACCTTCAAGTAACACTATCATTGGTCTCTCTAAAAACATCCAGAAATGTTCTTGTCACCTCTATTTCAGTGACCTTTGCCCTTTATGCGATGCGATGAATTGGTCAATCAATCACAACGAAAAATTCGAGGCCAAGGAGCGAGCTATCTTCGAGCTATTTAAGTGGCAAAAGCCTTTAATTACAGCAATATTCAACTTACCCGATAACATCCTCGCAAGGATTCAGGGCATTTGGCATTGGAGTGCACTGGATGGACGCGAAGAAATCAGTGACCGCACTGGATGTGCAGTTAAGCGTCGTCAGAAGTCCAACATCAGCGTCCTGGAATTCTGGCTCCAGCAATGTGTCCCAGTCGTCGTCTATCTGTAATTAGCAAAATCAAATATTTGTCAGGTAAAGCTTAACGTGCTAACCAAGTAGAAATCAAAAAGTCCTCATTAAGATTATTTTCCTATAATATGACTAGCAAATATATACCTCAATAGTAATATTACCAGCGCTGACCGAGTCGAACCACTGCAGCAAGTCGGAGAAATCTAGCGGATTTTCCCGGGACTCTTGCTGCGACAACAATATTGTGCGATCATTTTGCCCAGATTCCCGTCGACCGCGGTGCATTTTTGAAGTTGATCTAGCAGAACACTCGCGATTTCGAATTTCTTCCAAATTTTTTGTATACATTTCACCAGTTGTACTGATTTCTTTCGAAGCATACTGTAAATTTGAAATTCCAGCAATGATTTTTCGCATATCACTGAAGGATGATTATGCTGACTGTTTTCGGAATCCTTTTTAGGTTTCTAATTTGATCAGGAACTTTTACGAATACTTATGCTGCGTGCTATTTTTCTGATAGTTAAATTAGTTATTATTCTAATAAGAAACTAATTTCTTAAATTTAGTCGTAGAAATATTTCATCTACCGCCTGATTGATTCGGGAGAAGTGATGAAAGCAAAGGAAAGGATGAAAATTTACTTTGAATAAGCAGCAGTGGTACGGAAAAGTAAATTCCACTTTTTTCAGTGATGTAAATGCCAAAATTGGTGGCAACTTTTTGAGATCCTCTGTATCCTGTAGTTTCAAACCTTCCAACCGAGATAGACCGGTCGTTGGAAGTTCCGTGATGCCAGTGCGTGAAAGATCACTGAAATGCAGAGCGATGTCAATTTCACCATCAAAGTGTCTGAGGTTAAAATTGAAGGAGCAGACACTGTTAAGCTTTGTTGTGAAGCTCACTGATGAAACATTATTGATGGATGGATTTCTCAATACTTACAGTTGTTTGATGAATGATATGCCAGCAAAGGTGTCGATCGAAAGACGTTTAAGTTCGAAGTTATCATTCAGTTCTCTATAAGAGAAGCACAAGTTTGTGTTTGAATTCAATAATTTATAGCTTAAATGATAGCTACGAATGGATTTGTGTGGAATTTGACCTTTTAATGGAATTTGACCCTTTAAAACATACAGCAAAGTAAATCGACAATTAGCAAATATATGACTTCCAATTTCTCGCAAGTTATTATTGTTTAGCCGAATTTTATTAGCATGGACCGCTCGAAGTTGTCCATCACCGAGATATTCAATGTGATTGTAGGAGAAGTCGATCACTTCCATGGCTAATCGATGTCGCGGTGTCATCTCTAACGTAGGCATTCGTACCAGACCATTGTTATTCATCATCCGGAAACAGTGGTTGTGATGACGTCATTTTTGATTAATCCTTTTGTTTTTCCGCTAATCCCGCATAGAACATTTTGGGGGAAATCAAATAAGTAAAAGGCATTCACACAGATCGATTGCAAAGAGAACTACAAACTTCTAATATTTACAATGTCAAGATCCTTGTGTTGTTAATGAGTAGGATTCCAGTGACTTCTTTCAGATTCTTACAACCACTGACAGACCTGGAAAGTTTAATCAAATGAACGATCCACTCTGCGATATGTAAACTTTTCAAGTGATTAAGAAGAAGTACACTGAAACCTGAACTAACAATTTGCCAAGATTATATAGACGACCGAATGCATCTGCGTCTATCGACTGTAATACATCAGAATCTTCGATAACGCTGCAAGTTATGCTTTGGAAAAAATTAGACTGAACTTTGACATTTTCAGGGTTGAAATATTTGAAAATATAATAATTTCGAGAAATTTTCAAATTTCCAAAGTGAAAAAGTGAACAAACATTTCCTCCAGGTGTTGATACTTGCTGAAAGCATTCTCACGAATATGACTGACGCCTACATTATAGAGTAATCTGAAGAAACATGACGAAGTTAGAATTTCAGGCTTAACTTTTTAGTATTCATATTTTCATCAGTTTGGTTTGTGCTGGTATTTTACGTTTTTTTATAAACTTCAAGAAATTGTCTGGGAATTTTTGTGAAAAAATGAAATCTTTTTTGAAAACGTATTGTTGGATCGTTTGATTTTCTTCCTTCCTTTTTTCTTATTGTCACGAAATGCTAATTAAGACAAATAATTGTTTTTCGGAATAGTTTCATAGCTAGCACTTAATTTCGTCACTTCCCGCTTAGTCTTACTGATTTCTGAAAGATTGAATATACTCGAAAATAGAGAGAGAGAGAGAGAGAGAGAGAGAGAGGAGTAAAGTGAAAAAAAAAACCAACAGACGGCGAACATTATCGGTCAAATTTCCAGGTATTTCGGTAACTGATTGTCCGACACAGCAACATTTGGGCTGATTTGTAAGTTTTGAGCAACTACATCCACGCTCCACACGACAAACTTTCTCATACCTATGCCATAAATTAAGAAGAATACTTTTTTCCAGGACTTGATAGTATTCATCCAAGAGTAGCGGATTTCTTGAAGTTTCAAATTCAACTTCAACAAATAAAAATACTCGTTCTACAGACTGTTAGTGTTCTTTCCTCGCATTGCATAACTTTCAGTTGCATCTGTATTAATTTGTACAAAGTAATTGAGATTATTTCTCACTTTTCCTGACTACGGTAAGCCAGATGTCACATTGAAATATCCTTGCAATGGATAATAATAGCAACCAATCAGTTTCATTCCAAAAATAACTCCCAACACTTTAATTGGAAAATTCGGAGTAGAAATTTAAGTACCATTTTAAGTCCTGAGCAACTGTACTGTCGAGAAGTATGAAAATGACAAGCGCTGGAAGAAAGTGATGCATAATCGTCCCATTTCATACGGTACTGAACAGTGCACTGATCTGCATATCAGTGATAATGCACAGAGAGTGTTTTATCAGTTCCATGCCTCAAACACGGAAAGATGAAAAAATATCGGTTAAGTGGTCGGAAAGGATGACGCCCGTTGAACTAATAAATTTCCCTGCAAACAGTTGCATGGCAAGTCTAACGGACCGCTTCCTTTTATATTAAATTCAACTTATGCAGAATTTTAACAATTGAGTCGAAGTGCTGGCGAGAGAGAGAGAGAGAGGTAGAGAGCTTTACTGGTTTGCTACCTAAAATTGTTGTGGTTGAGGTACGATTGCTTAAAAACAAAAAAAACTTTAAACAAATTTCAAAAAAAAGAAATTAGATGCCATAAAAACAAAAAATGAGACACGCACCACGAGCTTAAACATTTCCACCGAAAAATGGAAATGTGAAAGTCTAAATTGGTATGTTTATTGTTTGTTCAAATTTGCACGATTGTTCGAGGCGAATTGAAAGTTTAATGTTACTCGGAATATTGCGGAGATGGTAATTATATGAAAGTCAGAAAATAGAAGAGAAATGTTGAAAAAAGTAGAATCAGGTCGTGCCAACCTCCTTCTCCAATGTGAGCAACATTATTTAATTCTCAACATCATTACCTGCCACTGATACTGTCATCAAAGAGACAAGAATTACAAAATGGATTTCTACCTTGAAAAATTGAATGAGCGAAATTTCCGAATTAGTAATGTTTCCGTTCAAGATATCCTTAGGTTAATTAATTAGGAAAATATTTGCTCCTCTCTTCTTTATGCAATTGGCTCAGAAGAGTGACAAAAACTCTTTTCACCTGACAATGTTGAGAGTGTTTTCTATTGGAAAAATTTTCGTTTTGCAAGGTTCGGTTAAGAAGAAAACAGTCAGGCAATGTCTGAGTAAACTTCCTTCGAGACACTCTAGCTATTTTCATATAATTAAACTTGCGAGATAGTTACAAGCAATCGATCTATTCATTCAAACATTGCAAAATGCGGACAGACAAAAAATTGTTTAGTAGCATACGACAGAGTCACTGAAGGAGAGAGGGAGAGACCTGGTGATTCAGAGAAGTTGACATAAAACCTCGGCAATTCATGATGCATCAAACTCAACAAATTAGAACAGATCATTTCCCTTTCTACCACCTGTTTGTCTTCCATCATTGTAACAAGTCGATGGAACAAAAAAGTAGTTGAAAGAAATCGATGAATACTATTCTCTGCATCATAATTAAATCAAATTTTCCTGTCTAACGTCTTACGATGGGTGATTTACTGGTTACTGAAAAGTTGAAACCTTCAACAAATTCGATTTTTTAGGAAAATCAAATTTTGGAGACTTTCATCAGAATTGTTTTGCTATGCGTTTGTAAAATGCAAACTATCTGCCATCAATAAAGCACCGGTGAAACGTGCAAGAATGATTTTCTACACGACAGTGATTAAAATGAATTTTCTTTCTATCGAATTCAACAGCTTTTACCTTTATCAGTATGCATGGATAGTGTCAATGCTAAAGGCAATTACTGCAGCAGCAGCAGCAGCAAAACCAACAACAACAACAACAGTTCCATTGAGTACCAACAATGAAAGCAGCAAATACAACAAGAGGAGACAGCCAGCAACATTGACAAATATTGACAACAGACAACAATTAATGGTTCAAAGTAATGCCGAAACTTATCAAAATATTGTTGAGAATGAGTCAACCAGAAATAAACTTTTGCATATATCCATGAAATATTTGAACTACGGAAGGAATTTGCAAAGTTATGCTTGACATTCTTTGTTCGACCAGACCTGACACGGTGGGATAGGTTACAACAAATGTTGTGATACTAATAGAGATGATGTACGGTGACGACGAGATCTCAGCGAACAGACGGCACAATCAAAGATTTTGTTTTCTTTCAGAACGATTGTTTGAACAGTGCTCCATCCAGTTGTAGCGATACGAGGTAGTAGCAGTAGTTCGGCCACTTGGCTAACTTTACCCTTCCCTTTGTCATCCTTTCCTCCTGCCTTTCCACATTCTTCCTGGTCCTCCTTATCCCGCTTTTCGGAGACAGTAAGGTGAATATAGAAAATAGAAAGAAATAGGTATGTTTAAGTTTCAATTCCATTGCTTGTTTTCCCTAACCAACGAAAACAACAAATCGCTGTTCCTCACGGTTGAAGCATAGAAACCGGAAATGTAGAATTTCCTTGTCTTAGATTGCTGATTTTGACAGAAAAACAGAGTTTTTCATGCTCTATTGAATTGTTTTTCTCTAATTGAGCATTATTGGTACTTCCCTTGCACACACTCTTCAATCTACCAATTGAATTGCCAATTACTTCACAGAAATCTCGGGGAAAACCCGCGATACTGCAGCACCCAAAAGATTCCCAGCTTTTTCCAACGAAGCATTTCCGCAGTCTTTGTCTAGCAACGATCATAATAGTCCATTTACCATCTTTTTAGATCACGTGCGTGCTTTCTTTCATCCCTTAAATATACTGGTGAACTTTGAACCTTATATGAGATTTATTATGTAAACTGTATTCTGAACACTACCAACCGCATTTCCTGCGACTCTTGGCATCTCCTCAACATTCTTATTGCATTTTATTCTTTTTGTACGGTTTGTATGGAACATATTTTGGTTCTAATTGCTTTAACTTCCGTTGGTCTATTGGTCAACGTTGTCTTACGACAAGGTTGCTTACTCAAGTCTGAGGCTGACCAACTGAATTCGAGGATTCTCCAGTTAAAAGTATTGCCATTGCGGAATAGAATCTGAATCATGGAATCAGAGAGTAGACTGTAATTAGGGTTATACCACTACAATACTTTCATTTGTATTGAGATTTAAAACAGAGAAAAGCAAGAAAGCGTAGAAGAAGAGAAGGTATTTGGAAAAAGTTTGCTTAGTATGCAATAAATTTATCAGAATTGCACAGCTTTGATGAAATTTTGAAAATTTATTTTCCAACTTGGAGCACTTCAGACTTCAGGGATGAAAATGTGCTGAGCAGTGGGTTATTATCATTTTTTAACTTATTTTGGTAGCAATAAGCAATTGGAAGTACCATTCTTGCAAGCCTTCCTTTCTTTACTGAAGTTCCTCACTGATAAGGAAAGGAAAGCGCCAAATTTAGTTGTACGGTAATTTTGTGCTTTAAGACTTCACTTGGTTTGGGAACTCATTCCTTCCACATTGTCATTTTACTTTTTTCCAGCTTGTTCGAGTTAATTAATTCCAATCCTTTAGTTTGTCTAATCGAATTCATTAATTGTGATGAATTAATTTTTTTACCTTAATTAATTAAGTGGATGCAAGAAAAATTATATTAAAGTTATGTTTAAGAAATTTTTAAAATCGCTGCTTCTCTGTTTGTAGTTAATGCATTTGCTCGTGCACCACGTACATGATAAGACAGATTGGATATTCTATATTCTAATTGAATATGATCTTAATTGATTAGGAAGTTGAACAATCAATATTAAAAATTGTTTTTGACGATAATGGAAGCTGTAGGTGAATTTTTGAGGATAGGGCAATCAATATTTTAATGTTATTTATGCAAAGCATAAATAGCCTGATAAAATGAAATTTAAATTGTTTAGTGGTAGTAGTACTCACACACAATTCAATGTTCTTTAGGTCCGTGACATTATCAGGCTTGCCAAGTTCACTGCTGATGACTACCGTTTCTCGGCAATTTTGCATTGGACAAGTTATATTTAACTTTATTACTTCGTGGATGTAAATACAAGTAAATGGTCGTTACTATTTATAACTAATCAGTTAATCAATATGAGATCCAAGGAATGGATTAAATTTTAATAATTTACTGTTTGGTTCTCGCATTATTTTAGCTTTAGCCTGCAGCCAAGTACAATTATAACGGACCAGCAGATTCTTGTCTCGAATTCTTCTTCGAAGTACGACGTTTACTTTCCGCTAAGTAACCACTTTTAATACGATCAACCTGAAAACAGCAAAGAAACTTCAGATGTAATTCTGATGAAGGACAGTGGTATTGATTGATTTTGAAGCAGCCATGAGAAAAAAGTTGGGTTCTTATCATTATCAGTAAAGCAGTAATAGTTTTCTTCAATTAACTGATTATCGGAATAGCGCAAAAGATTTGAAAGATATTTCGACGCTTACAATAAATGATATGAGAGCGTTCCATGCTTTTAAGCATTTACGTTTGCCACGAATCGCTTCAGCTTTTGCGATGGATTCTGCTAATGAATCACCAAATTGATCCCACGAGGAAGACATCAAATTTTCGCATATATTACAGTGCACCGCACCCATCAACATGCAGCGATTCTAAAGCGGAAACATGAAATGGACTTAATTAATTCATGTCATCACAAAATTTAGTGCTTCTGCCTACCGGAATATATATGGGACGGAAGGGAACGACCGGGAAACCATCGACTGAGTGGTCAACAAACTGATAACTGTTAGGTACTTATCGTCGAGTGATAATTATTACTGATTAAAAGGAATTAGTTTAGCAATGCGAATCATAGCAGCTAATGACGTCAGTCATTCCTTAAATATCGGAATTGTTAGAGGAGAAGAGTACAGTGCTATTTCCGACTTTACCTGTACAACTTTGGTCGCACTATGTATCTCCTGGAGTGCGAAGTCGATAAGCTCTATCAAACTACTGGCATGTTCCTTCAGATCGTAACATTTGTAAGATGTGAAGCCATCAACAATTGAAGTTTTCCGAAACAGTTCTTTTGCCACCGTATTTTTTGAAATTAAATCCCTGAAATTAATTGAATAAATTGCAATAATTTCTTGCTGATAAAATGGTTCATAGAACATAATTTCTTATTCTTATTGCAATTATTTTCGATAATTTCAGAGGAATTAAAAGCAAATAATAAAGAAATTATTTAATTATTTAGATTGTTCCGTTCTAATTTTTCTGTCTCTTTGTTTGTGAAATTCAAAGTTTCATCAGAAATAAGGCGAAGGTCCTCAAGTCTCCTCACATCGACTTAAAAGCAACTGTCGCCGAAACGGCGATGATAGAATCAAAAGGTCAAGGTGAACAGGCGCCAAACATGCCAAATCTATTACGCTCTCCCGCCGGTCAAACACGATGTGTCGCCATCTGATTGGCCCCCGCCAATGGATGGATATGTATATAAACAGTGGATTGTACCTCAAGGCAGGATCATC
>JABVXS010000113.1:0-52798 GCA_013365335.1 Madathamugadia hiepei
TCATCATCATCATCATCATCATCATCATCATCATCATCGTTTCTTCGATTAGTCGTAGGCGTTTGTTCCAGCCGAGTATGCTTCTTTCTATCCGTCTGCATCCTCAAATACTCTCAAAACATTTCGCTCTATGCTCAATAGGTAGCTCGAGTCTTTGTTCTGTGATGATACAACGGTCGAGAATGAAGAGAGCATTCATTTCCGCTCCATTATATTCTTATTACCAAATACCTCTGCCTCTTGTCAAAACCATTCACGTGATTCTACGTGAATGTTGACACGCAAGAATCGTAACCAACCGTAGAATTACGTTGGTGCATGTAAAGATAAATCAGCTTATTATCAGCTTGCTGACCTCTTTTAAGGCTATCACTGATCTTTCATCAACAAAACGATTCTCTCTGCAATCACGCATCCCACGTAAAACGTAAAAGTGGAGTTTCATGATCTTGGACGATATCGTTTCGTAGCGTGTGTGATGGTCGTCTGAGCGAGCACTTTTTGAATGTCTGCTGATCCGAATTGCTAGGGATGCATACTTCTTTTCTATAATGCTTTTTACAACTTCAATTATAACTTTGTGTACGTTAACTCCTTCCTCACGAAAACTTTTCGCTACACATTCACTTTTCTGGTGGTCTTTGGCTCTTTTCATCGTTTCTTTCAACACTTTCAATTCTCAGTACTTCCTAGGTTGGTACATCCATGTAACTGTCATTACATTCAAATAGCCTTTCTGTTGATACCCGTTTTTTTTTCATATTTTCAACTGTTCATTTTTTAGTCGTTGAAAATAAGTGAAGATTGTAAGAAATGTTGTACCCATATGTTTTGTAGTCACAATATGTTTTGATTTCACTTTGAACTTGGATCAAAACTCATTTGCTCCATTGTAACACGTAAATGCTTGGAAAACGTAGAGAGACGAGAAATAAGTGTTCAGTTCAAAATTTAAAATCGGATTGTTGTTAGATTTGATTGGTGGTAATAAAAACTTGATGATGGTTCCTATCAGATTTGCCATATAGCCATAAATTAAAGTAGCTGTCTCAGACGATATTTCTTTTAATAAGTGATCAGCTAATTACTGGTGTACTTGGTGATAATTTATTGTTTACCATGATTCTATCAAATTGGCACCCGAAATCTTCATTTATATTTTCATTGTTTCTGCGATTATCTTGCATGATAGCGGGATTTTTTGTTATCTGAATTCCTCACCAGTATAGTTTTTGGTAATGAAAAAGAAATGATTTCATTTGTGTCGTAGGGTAGTGGTTAGGTCTTCTTAAATATGTATACGTGATTGTTGCATATTGAAAGTGGCTTGCGAAACAAGCCAGAGAAATTCATTGAAATTCTGACATAGATATCGAGATAATGTTATATATATTATTTGTATTGCCATCGATGTTAGTACTTTTATTTATAGACATCGAAGTTGCTGGCAGCGACTGTGGGCTGTTTGTACAGAAGAAGCAAAAACCTGAATTAAGCAAAGATGGGTGTGATAACGTTAAACATACTTTGGTCACCACAGGGACTCGAACAATCCCAACTGAAAAAGACAATGCAGTTCGAATCGACTACTCTTGTTTTTGATGCATGTAAAATTATCCGAGAAAAAGTTTCAGGAAATAACATAAACCGTTAGTTTTTCATTTCTTACAAAAATCTTATTTTGCAGTCATCGTTGTCTCTTGAGAATTCTTTATTAATCTTTTCATGTTTACCGATGTTTATCTAAACATGTGCTGATTTCCAGCTAAAGAATACGGTTTGTTTCGGCTCGAAGAAGACCCAACGAAATGTGTTTGGATGGAGAATGGTCGAACACTGGAATATTATTTAGTTCGCAGCGGAGTAAAAATTTGTTCTGTTGATAGCATTCGAAATTATTAATTATTATTTTTTTGATATTTGTATCGATCTTAAGCGGTCGCTTTCCGACGACAGGCCTTAGCGACGAGTCGGTCGGGTAAATCTAATCGCAGTCGCATGAATACTAGGGCGTACTCCAAGGATGACGTGCATGGACAAGACCTGGTATATGCGAATCATGAGCAAGGGTTTCTGGCTTATGGATGAAGCGCAGAACTGTGACGTGGAGATGACGCTCTACAATAACGGACCCTACAACCATGTGGGACAAACGCTAAAAAGGAGGAGGAAGGATAGCATCCGAATTATTCTCAGCCTGCACAAGAAACCTTGTCGACTACATCTACTAGAAAAACTTATTTCTAGGACTCAGTTGAATACAAAAAGAAAATTCGGCCACTGAGAGTAAGAATGTTGGATGGTGCTGTGAAAACAGTATTAGTTGATGAAAGTCAGCCAGTGGGTGAAATAATGGTCGTTGTATGCTCCAAGATTGGTATCAGCAATCACGAAGAGTATTCCATGGTTAGCATAGATATCCGCATAAATTTTTTATTTATGAACGCTATTCTTTGCTGCATTTGAAACAAAGCTTGTTTTCAAAAGGTGCAAAACTTTCAGAGATTTATTGAAATTTCGATTTTAGGTGCGTCAGCCGTTGGACCAGGATTGGCGTTCATCGCTTACGCTAAAGGAAGAAAGGAGAGGAAAAAGCGAGGAACGAGTTATTGGTTTCGGTACTCTTGGTCGAAATAAGGAAAAGAAAATGGAGCAACTCCGGGCTAAATTACACACTGATGAAGAGTTGCAGTGGCTTGACCATGGTAAAACTCTGCGTGAACAATCGGTTGGTTTACTACATGCGTATTTAAATTAACTTTGACATTTTCATCCGACCGATTTGGAATGGGAAGTTCTTATTCTTATCTTTTCAATGAATTCAACTTTCAGGTAACTGATGACGAAACTCTAATCTTGCGTCGAAAATTCTTCTTTTCGGACACAAATGTCGATTGTCGGGATCCTGTACAGCTGAACTTACTGTATGAGCAATGTAAAATGGGTGTTTTGCAAGGAAATCACCCAGTCACACGTGAAATGGCTTGCGATCTTGCCGCTTTGCAATGTCAAATACAATACGGTGATCTTTTGGAACATCGACAGCGAGCTAACTTTTTGGAGTAAGTTATGGTTTCACTTTAGCCTTCAGACATTTTCCTGATTTCATTTTGTTTAATTATAGAAAGCACGTCTTAATAATTGCAGTCTTCGCGAAATCATGCCGAAGGAATATGTGAAGTCGAAGGATAACGAAAAGCGCGTTCTAGAAGCTTACCGTGAATTAAATGGAAAAAGTGAACTGGATGCGAAGAGCAAATATGTTCATTTGTGTCGTTCTTTGCTCACTTATGGTGTTACTTTCTTCGTTGTGAAGGAGAAAATGAAGGGGAAGAACAAGCTGGTACCGCGTTTGTTGGGTGTCAATAAAGAATGTGTGATGAGGATGGACGAGAAAACAAAGGAGGTGCTCCAGGAATGGCCACTGGAACAAGTAAGGCGATGGGCCGCTTCGCCCAAGACATTTACATTGGTAAGAATTTTTAGGTTCTCCAATTGATTTTAGGCAGTCTTTTGCGGACAAAGTCGAAATTTTTTATTTAATTGGTCAACAAAAATGAATAATTATCGGTCGTGAAAGGTAAATATTTGTTAATTAATTAAATGAATTATCGTAAGTTTTGTTGGACCCTAAACAGTTCTCTTCAATTACTAATTAGTATCAAAAGAAATTTTAGGATTTTGGTGACTATCAAGATGGTTACTATTCTGTGCAAACGGCGGATGGTGAGAAAATTGCACAGTTGATTGCTGGTTACATTGACATAATTTTGAGGAAGAAACGAACTTGTGATCATGTTGGCATTGAGGTTAATCATCTTCATTGCTCCCTTTAGGGAATGATTAAATTTATTATTTCCGTACCATTAGAACTTATAAAAGTCTATTGTATCAAGTCTTTTAGGGTGATGAAGGCTCAACAATGTTGGAAGACGTTGTAGCACCTGCACGTGCTACACTGGTTGCGCATGGACAGATTGGTGAAGGATTTGCACGCGAAGGCAGTGTTGCTATTCCAGGTGTTTTGCGAACTCCTGGTGGTTTAGTATCTGGACAGAGGGGAGTTCTGAATGAGGCTCAGTTTGGTGCTGTAAGTGGGCAGATTCTTCAACAAGTTGCAAAGGTAAGGAACAGAAATATAAATGAGTGATTCTGTTTAAAATAAAGCTTAGAAAATTTAGTTGGTAACTTCATATTTGCATGATTTTGGAAAATGGTTCTTATATAGGGTCAGCGTCCGCGTATAATCGATTCACAGGAACGCGCTCAGCGAGCTTTAATTGGTACGATTGAAGCATCAATACGTGCTGTTGAAGCTGCGGAAGAAGAAATGAAAAAACCTGTTGAAATTCAGTCACTACGATTCAGTGACGATCCTACATCACGACGTTGGATGGAAACTAAAGTAGAAGTCGAAAAACAAAAGGTAGATTTCTATTTTTTCTTTGTGTAGTGTACCAGTTTGTGTCTTTGTTCGTGTTTTTAAACACGTATTTCTGATTCTTAAAGTTTCCAATTGTTGTACATGTTTGGGAGCATACAATGTTTATTCGTTCATTTAGCTTATAGCAAAACTCAAAACTTTTAACGGATCCGAACTGGTTCCAAAAATTACTGATTCATTAATTTTCTTTTCGTGCATCACTTTTTATTCATTTTCAGTTTCAATCGATTCTTTTTATAAGCTTTATAGCATAAAATCAGAGTAAAAGTTCTAAGTGTAAGAATTGTTTTCTATAAAAAATGTACGGCTAAAAATTAGTTAGTATAAGTCTGGCAATCAATATCAATTAATTTTCGATCAAGTAAAACTAGTGAGCAGTAAAAACAATGTCTTTTAAAGTCTTCATAATGTTTACGGACTGTATATAATATACGATTTGCTAATACTTTTCTTTGTTCAAGCTCTGTCAGTGCTGTGCGCCACTCCACAACTTCATCCACCTTTGTTTCTGAAGCTATTTTGAACAGTTTTATTCCCGATTCAGTTCATTCAACTGAAAAGGATTCAGCTGTGGAATCATTATACATTGGTTTTCTTAGTGAATGGAAACAATAACCGGAACTTATTCAGGTGGGTGACCAACTGGCACAAATGGGCGCCGCGACAGCTCAAGTTGTACAATTTACAGCAGTTGCAGACGAAGTGGATTCAAAAGTGGGTACAGCAATAGCAACAATCGGATCGAATATCCCGGAAATGGGTCGCGGAGTACGTGAATTAGCTGCGTTAATGCCTGATGAACAGCGGCGTGGTATGTTAATAGTGATTCACTTTTCTTGTTACATGAGCTTTGGAGTAAAGTTTACTTTTTGAGCACAATTTTTAATTTTCAACCAGCATTTCTTCTGTCGTATTTTGTGATTTCATGAGTACTGCACAGTGAGCAACTGGTAAAGCTTGTTTCGTTGGAAATCGCTACTGATTAATTTGAAAAAAATTTAGGTGATTTGGTAGATGCTACTCGAAAGTTATGTGGCGCATTTTTCGATTTCTTGAATACAGTCAATCCGGAACACGAAGAAAAACGGACCACAGTACTTGCTGCTGCTGGACGTGTTGGAGATTTTTCACAAGCTGTGATAAATACTTTAGATGAACCAACCAGTGAAGTAAGAACATTCCATGATGATTTGGTGCAACGTGCAAAGAATGTGGCCACCTCCACTGCACAACTCGTACTCAGGTAAGTCTCGAATGCTGAGCTGTTGAGGAGAATTTAATGTCTCATTGCAGTGTGTTCAGTTATATGATCCTAAGTTGATATCGTTGAACATTGTCATAAATCATCGGCATCACTGCTGTTTTCTAAGAAAAAAAATTGTTATCGTTCGTAAAACTCATTATGCCTCACTGGGAACTCGAGAAATAATGCTTGAAGAATGAAGTGAAATTTAAATTTACCTGTTTATTAAAATGCAACTTGCTGAGATTTTTTATTTTTTTAATAGGCTTTGAAAGTACTGAAGTAAAGAAAATAAAAATAATAGATTGTTTACCCGCCAAATTAAGTCATGAATTGAAAACGTAGTCCACAGAAATTTGTTGTTATGTAAAAATGTGAACTTTTGCTTCCTAAACATGCGTACTTTAATTTAGCATCAATAAATGGCGTATCTATCAAATTTCTGTTGTGGTTTAGGATATGCAAGTAGGCTTCATATTTACAGAGCTAAAACTATATCTGCTGAATGTGAGGAACCAGCACTACAAGACAAAGTGATTCATTCTGCTACTCAGTGCGCTTATGCTACTTCGCAGTTGGTAGCCTGTGCTCGAATCGTAGCACCAACCATCGATTCTTCTGTATGTCAAGAACAATTAACATCTGCGGCGAAACAGGTAGCTCATGCGGTGGAAAATCTATTAATAGATGCACAAGATGCATGCACGCGAAGCACTGGTGATGGAAGAAAATCCTTTACTGACATTCATGAAGCTTCTCGACAGGTATTTATTCAAATTTTAGAGTCTGAATAATTAATGTCTAAATCAGGAATTCACTATTCAGTGAGATAAAATTTAATTCTATTTTGTTTTATTTTTAAAATATAAAAAAAAAAGCTTCAGTAGTTTTTAGTGGGACTAGAGATTTAACCCTAAATCTGTTAGGCATAATTTTTTCGACTCAATTTATGAGTGCTAATTTAAGGTGACCGCAGCACTGGATGATTTGCTTTTGCATGTGAAAACTTCACCGAAGTTAATTCGTACAACGCAAGAAAATTATGAATACGAACAAATTTTGAATCAATCCAGAAAGATTATTACATATCAGGTTTCTTTGCTATCGTTGAGATTTCTAGGCATTTTTTTTAGCTTATATTATTAACATACGCACTGCAGTGCTCTTGATCATTAAAATGTGATTAAATTTACCCTGCTTCACCAAATTTCAAGCTTTCTGACACATACATTTAATTTTTAAAATATTGTTTATTGATCGAACAAATGGTGTGTCGATTTTCCATCGATCAACAGCACTGCAGAGGCTCACTTTTTTCTTATTCTGATACCGTTAATACACATTTAGAATAATTTTTTGAAAGTTGGGCTGAACATTCCCAAGTTTCAGGGGCCACCGGAAGATATGGTGCGACAAGGTGAAAATGCAATACGCCATAGTCGTTTACTGGTTGAACGGATGGAAGCAGAAGCGGACCGTTCACCAGAACGTCGTGATCGCTTACTTGATGCGGCTCGTTCAGTGGCACAGGCTACCAGTCGAATGATTGATGCTACGAAGGTATTGTACCATATTAATTATTTGCTATTTTTAAAATATATTTTGAATTTTGCTATGAAAGATTTGACTTCTGGTAAGAGGCTGAAGCTGATCTATGTAGAAAAACTGAACTTCATGCTTAGGAATGTCAAGTGCATCCACAAGCAGCTGAATCTCAGCTAGCGATGCGTGATGCTGCAGAGAAATTGGTGACCGTCACCAGTGAAGCAACCAGTGAAGAACAGTCGAAAAGGACAATGGAGCACCTCGAACAGGTTTGTTTCTGGTATTTACAGTTTAAATTTACATTTGCATCTATATAAATATAAATTTGGGAAAATTCCAAAATATTCCAGGCTGCAAAACAAGCAGCGGCTGCAGCAACGCAAACTATCGCAGCAGCAAATGCTTGTCAGCCTTATATCCAGTCGAAAACAATAACAGAAACATTAATCGTTGAGTGTACAGAAACAGCAGAACGAGTTCCGCCTCTTATTTCATCCATTCGTGAAAGTCAGGCCGCTGGATCTTCCAGCGGAAAATCTCATGCTCAGAGCAATTTAATTCGTGACACGTCACAGGTGGGCTGAGAAGAATACCTTTATTTCACATTGAGGAACAGCGGTAATTCATCGTGTTCATCATAATTTATCATGATCTGCTGTTAACACAGGACAGGGTAAATGTAAAATAAAGTGCTTTGAAAAATATCGGAAAAAGCAATTTTTTTGTAAGCCGTAGTAGAGGAGATTTAGAGGGTTGCGTGTTGGAAGTAAAGAACTGTTTCATGCATAAAGTTGAAAAAATCTGGCGCTTGAGTATTGAGTGCCGATAGACTATTTTTGTTTCATTAAACGTCCATTGCTCAATTCTGTTTTGTCATATACATTTGGAAGATCTGATAAGATCCGGTAGATTCTTTTCTCTACATATTTTTTAAAATAATTTTTAGTTATCTAATTTTACTTGCTTGCAGTGTCTTTGCATTGCGTTTTTCCGCACTTTCTATCTTTCTTAGTTCTTTGAACAGTTATATCGAAAATTCCATTTAATTTGGAGCATTATTTTGTCTACTGTTACTGTTTTTCATACATAGCATGAAGTGTATACCTTTTTATAGTTTGCTATGTTGTATTTATCTTTTTTCGTTCTTTGAACAGTTATATTGAATTCTAAAGCATGTCATCAGACATAAACCTCACTAAGGGTTATATTAGAACCCTAATATATAGTCTGCCTAATTTACCAGTGCATCGGAATACCGTGATTTTTAAAAAATATTTTGCAGAAGTTGTGCACAATTGACAACCGATTTTTTTTTAATTTTCAAGAAAGCTGTTTCAATCTCTTACTTTCTTTTATGAAATCTCACCAAAATTAAACGGAAATGTTGGCTATCTTCGAAGCAATCTCTATTGTAGACAAGAGAAATTGATGCAGAATCGCCGTAATTATCTTCTTGCGGATATTGGACAACATCACTGGGGAAACAGGAAAAGAAACGAAATTTTTTTATGGGGGATTATATTTTGAATTGAAATTTGTTTATTTCATGACATGTATTACTTGCGATTATTATCATTCATTACCTTCTCATCGATGTTTCTACTCCCCTTTTGTGCTTTCAACTTACATGTTACCACCTGCACTGCTAATATCATGTAGCCTCCAGTTGCATCTCTTGCTTCAATACTGCATTATGCTCAAGTTTTCCCTGCTGCTGCTGATCGTGGGTCTTTTGAATACTTCCTTTGGTGCTGCGCTATCTAATTATATTAATTTGTCTACCTCCAGCTCATGATTTCTTGTCCCAGTTGCATTTCACTCCTGAGTGATCTGTTCTTTTGGTGGAGTTCTGTATATACCATCACCTATCAGGGATTACAACTTGGTTTGCTTCGCATTCTCATTATTCGATTCTTTTTCCTTTTTATCGAAATCAGAATGTTTACCATATTAGTGTGACTGTTTTTCATTGTCGTTTGATGGGATGTTTGGTGGAAACAGGTTATCTTAGTAAGATGAGAGATAGTTCTACGAGATAGATTATACTCATTCTGTAGTTTTTGACTTTGAATAATTCAATCACTTAAACAAGGATCTCAAAGAAAAACTTCAATTTACTGGGAGTAAGTTGGTACATTTGTCATGTTCAGAAAGCGTTCTGTTACACCAAACATTCTCCTGATTAAACTTTTGAGTTATTGATTGTTTTTTTTTGAATATATAATAGAAAATAAAGCTTATGATACTAGTTTCATATCCAAGGAAATTATGTGTTTTAATAATTTTTGTTTCTGAATCTTTTTTTTCATTAAACATTGTTTTGCTTTTGCTTTTTTTTTTTTTCATTTTCGTTTATTAAATTTGTCAGGCTTGAAATGTTCAGGAATGAATTTGCTAACTGGTAATAGTTCTGTTTTTTTAACTAACGACAATAACAATTTAGTAGTTTTAAGTACTGTGTGTGCGCAATTTCATGCTTAATTGATGCATTGTGTGGTATAGATTTCAGTAACATATTTTGGGAGAGGTTTTCATTCTTGTTATTTATCTCCAGTCTTATTTTCTTATTACTGCTTTTTTTAAAGTTATCATAATTTGTATTAGTTTACTTCATTATAGACCAATTGTGTTTTGGTTTTATATACTGATTTAGTTGGTTAGTTAGATCTTGCTTTATCCCCATTTTTTTTTTCGGTTGCTGTTGCATATTGTTACTGTTTAATTTCAGCCTTGTTGTATCCGTTGAATTTTTGTAGGAGGTTGAGTTGTCATTATTCGTTAATTAACCTCGTGAAATGCATGGTAAAGCCAGAATCACTTGGTATGCTCACCTGGATAGCAGTCACTCTTTTTGCATAAAATGGCATTTTTTTAATGCTTAATTTTCAGTTTTCAGGTATTGCGTCCAGCAACTCGACTAGTTGAGGTAGCACGTCAGACTGTGCCTTCAATTTCGGAACAGCATGTAGCCAGTCATCTGCAGTCCACTAGTCAGCAGCTATCTACCCAGCTGGCTGAACTAAGAGTTGCTCTCAACAATGCAAAGCAGCTTAATTTTGAAATGCAGTTGGCACATTCGGAAGATCTGATTCGGGAACTTGATAATGAGCTGATTGAAATTGGTCGTGCTGCTCAAAACGGACAGCTCAATGCAGTACCTGGGGAATCAGCGGAAACTGCGAGTTCTAAGCTAGCTAGTGTTGCAAGACAGGTAGGTTAAGTTCAAACATCTATCGAACTTTCCATAACTCCACCAAAATTCTGGTTGTAACTGTACTCAGTAGTATGAAGTAGTATGGATTTTTTCTTGAGGTTGGTTCAACGTTAATTCAAATGGTAAGTGCAGTAGCTAGTGGAGATCGTCAGCATGTTGGCGCAAGTGCTGTCGAAGCAGCACAGTCGTTGCGAACGTTTGCATCGGCTATTCATGGAGTATGTTCAACAAGGAGGGATACACCTGTGGATAGGTCATTTACGTTTCAGTTAAATATTTTCTCATATGAGGGGAATATATCATTTCTTATATGAATATATCACTGAATAATCAATATTTTAAGGTTTATTGTCTCAGCTCGTTCGGTTGTCCATGATTCAGGCCGTGTATTTGATAAAGTACGTGAGCAAGCAACACCTCAGCAGCTTAATGATTCCACAAAACAAGTTGCGATATCTCTGCGACAGTGTTTATCATGTTTACCTGATACGCAACATGTTGAAAGAGCCGTTAGTCAAATTAAGTCGTTCAGAGTAAGTGCTAAATTTAATATCATTGGATCATTATCTCATAAAATTTATGGTAACTATCTGCCTTAGAAAACGTGAAATTTTCAATTTTTTTGAGGCTCCGGAAGTAGCGTCTGCTTTGGATGTCCGTGGTTCAGCTTCACGACTTATCGAAGCTTGTTCACAATTAGCAATAAGTTTACAAGCACCACAGGAATCAGCAGCTATCGATGTATTTGTCCGCTCCTATACTGACTTTCACACCGCTGTTACACAAGCAATCAAACAACAACAGGTTCAATCTTTCCTCTCCGAACATATATGTTAAAATCAACAATGAGGTAGTTTGTTTGTAAAAAAACTTACATCCATGATCATTTTGATTGTGGTGTTTTGGACGTTTTTAGGATGTAACCTGAAATATTTTCATATGTTTTCCATGTTTTATCTTCAACAAGGAAAAAAACAGGATGGAATGCAGCGACAGCAGTGTGTTTCTTACCTAGAAACAGTTCGAAACGAAGCAGTTAATGTAGTCTGGCGTGCTCATACTGCTTCATTGGATGCTTCCAATGCATCATCTCTACAGTTGCTGTCTCAGTCCACCCGATCACTTACTGAATCTGTGAATGCTATCGTTGAAAACGTGAGTCGCGAAGCTCCTTGGCAACGTGAGTGTGAGGCAGCGTTACGAAAGATAAAGGTAAATTTTTGAGTTCAAAGTTGACCGAGCATGAACAGTGAAAAGTGTCAGTTTTAATGAAGTCTAGGCGCGATGTAATTTGCTTCTAGTCCATACGACATATTCTGGATCGGGCCAACTTGCCGATTAATAATGAAGGTTATTACGAAAGTTTGGATTTCGTGACAGAACAAGCAAAGCGACTGGGTGAAGGTATGACTGGGATAGCACGACATGCAAAGAATCAGGATACTCATTCACTTTGTGAAAGTGTTCACATCTCTGCAGATGCAATTTGTGGTCTTGCTGAAGGAGCTACTCAGGTTTAGTAATTTTTCGGTTTTTTCGAATTATATTTGCCTTAACTGTTTGAACAAAGTTGTATTCTCCTACTTAGAGCGCTTATTTGATTGGTGTTGCTGATGCAAAAAGTCAGCCTGGACATGCAGCTCTCATCGATACCTCAAAATGTCATCGTTCGGTTGAAATTGTTAAACAGATTTGCGAACATATTGAACGCATGGAATATACCCAACAGCAAATCCTTGATGTTTGTTATTTACACTTGTTTCACATTTAAATCCTGTTAATTATTGCCCATAACAGTAAAAAAATTGCTTTGGATTAAAATTCTATTAATTTATATCTAGAAGATGCAAAATTAAATGTAAAAAAATTTTGAAGGAGTTGGCACTTGTTTGTTGTTTTATACGTTGCTGTAGCATTAATAATGGACGATCTCAAACTAATTTTGTTATTTGTTTTAGGACGCTACAGTTATTGCCAAACATACTTCAGCATTAGCCAATTTATGCCGCGAAGCATCAGAACGAGCTTCAGATATAAACTTGAAGAAGCAGTTTATCAATTGTGCTCGAGAAGTTGCATCGTGCACAGCCTCGTTGATAACTGCTGTGAAACAGTTGGATTACTCATTTACGTAAATTACTGTTATTAGATTATAGAAAAAATAGTTAAAGTAAACAAAGAAAGAAAAGTTCAGGTCTTCTCGAGCAGTTGCTAATCTTCAGTTATTTGCAAAAAATCTTCAGAGAGAAGAACCAGCGTGAATGCACGGAAGCAGCGCAATCATTGTACACAGCAGCTCAACAACTAGAAACATTTGTGGACAATCCGGACTTCGTAGCCGTACCTGCTAAAATATCAACAGCTGGTGAAGCTGCCCAGAAGTCAATACTCATGTCTGGAAAGGAAATGCTAGATGCTTGCTATGAAATGATCATGTAAGTGCAGTGGTTTGCTTTTGTTCTTTTGAATAGGTTTTTGCTAAATGTAAAATGCCTTCTGAAGGTGAAATATCTACTAAGAATTAGTCACTTTAAATAATTGTTGTTTACTCATTTCTGAGATAACTTTTACTTATAGAACTGCTAAAGAACTTGCTGTGTCGCCAGATCATGTATCAACCTGGCAACGTCTTGCCGATAATTCGAAAGTTGTTAGTGAGAGTATCAAACGTTTGGTGACTTCTATCCGTGAACAGGCACCTGGTCAGGTCAGTCCCTGTCCATTTTCCTCATGTATTTTTTTCATTACCGGGATGAAAAACTTTTAATAGGAATATGTCAAAACCATTTTGTTAGAATTCTGCTTTGAATTTCGGCTGTAAAAGTCGAATTCGAAAGTTTTGTTATTTTGTTCTCAAAAAAAGGTTTTGGTTAAAAAGTTGTTTCGGGATTTCTTTTCATGAATTATTGTTGGAAAAATGATGTTTCAGGTAGACTTGGATGCTGCAGTAGTCCGACTTGAGCAATTGATTCAGCAGATAGATCGAGCTTCAATGGATGCCTTTCAAGATCAGCTACCTCGTGGCGTAATTACTGAACAACGAGTTCATCAGCAAATTTTGCATGCTTGCCAATCTCTTTATGATAGGTAAGAAGTTTCAGTATCTCAACATTTGCAGCGTTTCTGTTTCTGGATTTTCTTGATTTTCATTTCTTGAGATATCTTCTAGGGTTGATCCATTATATGAAGCAGCAATTGGGCACAGTGAAGAACTTGGACACCGTGTGCATGAACATATGGAAGCAGTGGAGCCACTGGTACAGTCTTCCATACAGGCGGCTTCGGTAACTTATGACACAAAATCACTAACAACCATTTTTGAACAATGCAAGACTGTTGTTGAGGCGGAGCTACAAATGCTTTATGTGTGCAGAAATGTCACTGGGAATCCAAAGGTTTTTTTTTTTTATATTGTGTAGTGTATGTATCATTGAAATTCGATTAGCATTTTTTTTTATGATTCTCTTCCATCCATAACTGTTGTGATTTTGTTTCAGGCTCATGACTTGCAAGTACTGTTAAATGATAGCGCTAGTCAGTTGCGTGATGCACTTGTTGAAATGCAACGATATGTAAACCGTATAGCATCTGAAGCTGGTGTTATTCTTGGTGTTGTTGAGAATATATCTAGATCGATAGCTCTCACTGATGAGATCATTTCACAAACGATTTCCGGAACATTTACAGACGCACAAACGCGTATGATAAGTGCGTTGGAGGAAATTTCGCGTCTTGCTACTGATATGCCTCTTACATCTCCAGAATCATTGGGGTCTTTGGCTTTGCGATTGTCTGAACGGTATTTTCTTCAATAATTTGTTTCTGCTTTAGGTACTTAAATTTATTTTTTTAAAAAGTCGCTTGCTCAAATTTTTATTGTTCATTATAGTTATTCTGATCTGGCAATAGATTCACGCCTTGCAATCGCAACACTGTCTTCTCCGAACCTTGCACAGAAACTACGAGTAGCGGTGCAAAAATTAGGTACTGCATGCATCGAGGAAGTTAAAATAGCAGTACAGCGTCGTGTTCATCCAGATGATCAGGCAAGTATCCTAAAAGATATTTAGCTGCGAGGTAATAAGTCAATATTTCTGAAAAAGAGATAATCTTCATAGTTCTGAAAGCCGGAAATTTTTTATAAATGGAGGTGAATATGGGACTGTTGAGTGAAAAAAGGTGAAAGAAGTTCTAATTGCAGCAAATCAGTGTCTTAGTGAGAAGAAAGAAAAGAAAAACTTACTTTACCTTATCGAATGTAGTTAGTTTCTGTTGAAAATTACCTCATGAGATCCGCTTCAAAATTTCATCCAGACTTTTTTGTTGACTCATACGTTGATGCATCAATTCCGATGATTCTATTCGAAAAGTATCTGAAATTATTTATTGTAATTTTTTATAGTAGTGTCATATAAAATGATTATGTCAGCTTGGAGTACTTGATTCTTTGCTGCGTAAATATTTTTAGCTATGCAAAGAGATGAAAATTGACAAAATTTTCGAAACATTAAACATGAATAAAATAGCTATTTTATAACTTGCATGCTAAAATTTTAGCGCTGATATTTGCTATATAGATATTATCAAAAGCATTTCAGCGTATACTCGATGATTTATCCCGTGGATCAAAAACAGTGGTAGAAAGAGTACAGGAAGTGCTTGCTGCTCTGCACGAAGGGTCACGTGGCACGCAAGCGTGCATCAACGCTGCTAATACTGTATCCGGTATCATTGGAGACCTTGATACAACAATTATGTTCGCCACTGCTGGATCGTTGAATCCACAGAAGAATTCCGAAAACTTTGGTGATCATAGGTGGGATAATGCAGCTGAAGTATACCTTGTTTGCTCAATTTCAGCTGCACTAACATAGTATAGTCTAAAGTTAATTTTAGGGAAGTAATTCTAAAAACTGCCAAAGCCTTGGTAGAAGATACTAAGGCGCTTGTGGCTGGCGCAGCATCAAATCAGGAACAATTAGCAGTGGCAGCACAAAATGCAGTACATACTATTGTTAATTTGTCGGATGCAGTTAAAAATGGTGCCATCTCATTGTCGTCCGACAATGCAGAAGCTCAGGTCATGGTTATCCATGCAGGTATAGTCCGTTTGGTTGTCAAAATTCACATTTTATGAAGGAGTATATCTCTTTAAAAAAAATTATGAGAAATAAAAAACGTTGAATTGCAGTTCGTGATGTCGCAGCTGCCCTTTCGAATTTAATTCAAGCTACGAAAAATGCATCAGGTCGCTCACTGCACGATCCTGCTATGGGACATCTCAAAGAAGCAGCTAAGGTAGTCAATTTTTTTCCACATTTTTACTCATTTTCAACTTCTTCATTATTCATGGAGCAATTTCAAAAAATCTTCCTCACCTGGTTAAAATTCCGA
Source organism: Madathamugadia hiepei (assembly GCA_013365335.1). Taxonomy (NCBI): domain Eukaryota; kingdom Metazoa; phylum Nematoda; class Chromadorea; order Rhabditida; family Onchocercidae; genus Madathamugadia; species Madathamugadia hiepei. The sequence continues at coordinate 15,841 of JABVXS010000113.1, forward strand.
GTAAATATGTTTGCATTATCTTCATTGTTTAATCTATTTATTCTTGATGGATCTCGTTAAGTGTAATAAAATAAGGATAACTTTATTTTCTTTCACTCTAGATTATGGTAACAAACGTAACATCCATGCTCAAAACTGTGAAAGCAATCGAAGACGAACATCAGCGTGGTACGAGAGCACTGGAAGCGGCTATTGAAGCGATCGGTCGGGAAATCAGTATTTATGACAGTGGTGAAACACCTTCGAAAGGTAAAACATTCGTTTAATCGCAATAGCTAAATATTGTGAGAATTTTGGAGACAAAAGTAGTAATTGTCTTTTTGTTCGACACATTTGCTGGATGTATGTTCGAACGATATTTACACCGACAAGCCGTAGCAGGAGAAAATCATGTATATATTTTTATTTTATCTTAGTCATCTATTTTAAGCCAGTCGTAAGTTGTGCAATTTTGTTTGTTTTTATATGTGGTATTTTTTGTTCTTCGTGTCGGTGATTTACCTTGTCGAAACATTTTAACGAAAAATTATACATCCAAGTTTCGATGAGTTTCATTTACCTCACCAATCAACAGTTTATTTGTCACTTTGATTGAAGTGGACGAGAGATTTTTTAATTTTTCTCCAGTGGAGTTGTTGTTTTGCAAATAATCCTTGTTGCAATTGTAAGATTATTGTCGAGAAATGATGACTTCGCTAATTTTTTTCATCTTTTTATTTGAAGGAAAAGCGCTTATCGTATTTCTAATGCCTCGAGAAATTGTTTTCGTACTTTGCAAATGTTCTAGAATGTCCTCTTTAGGAGGAGCCACAGCGGAAGATCTTATTCGATCAACAAAGCAACTGACTGCAGCAACGGCTCGTGCAGCAGGAGCGGCACAAACACTGCAACAAAGTGATATTATTGCGGTAGCCAATTTTGCCCGGCAATCTGTGTGTGATTTATTAGCTACCACTCGCGCAGCAGCTCTCTCCGCTGATTCCGTCGATGCTAGGTTTTTCCTTAATTCTTAATGACACGAAGGGATCGGTATTTTGTATTTACTGACTTTTGTAATTTCCAATTCGACAAATGATTATTTATTCTATCGTCAGTCGCAAGAGTAATTTCAGTTTCTACAGCTTTAGGGACTATTGAAAGTGGTAGACGTTTGATGTATGTGTTCATGTTTTAGATATCGTACGTTAGACTGTGGACGTGAAGTTGCTGTTCAGGTGCGGTCACTTCTGATGACCGTTCAAGCATTGCTCACGCGACGAGATGATCCCCATGCTCGAGATGCTTTGCTGGAAGCGTCCAGACGAATCGCGAAAGTAAGCTAATTTTTTCTGCTTTATGGAAACCAGTTTTTAGCTTGAAGGCAGTGAAAGTGAGAAATGTCCAAAATTTTAGCACTTCAGCAGAAAACACTGTTAGTGGGTATGTTAGGTGGTGTTTGTCATGTAATTTCAGGTGGTTGGTGAACTTTTGAGCTGCAGTGAATTGCTGAAGGGTGATTCCTGGACCGATCCATCGGATCCAACAGCAGTTGCAGAAAACGAACTCATTGGCGCGGCGAACTCTATTGAAGCAGCAGCTATGAAACTCTCCCAACTTAGACCACGTCAGACTCAGGTAGAAATAAAATCGGAATTGCGCGTATTCGGCTTTTGGTGATTGATTATGGAGCTGTTTTATGCTTCCAATATTTTCTTCCGTTATTCATAATAGCTTTCCATAGTTTTAATTAGCATGCTATTATTAAAGTGTGCGTTGTGGTTTCCAATCATTTCTAACATAAGAACTTGATACTTGTCCTGTGTTTTTTTTCGTGATTTGATTTCTAACAACCTGACGAAGATGCAAAAATCTTTCTCTTCGATTTTTCATGTATTTTGAAATTTTATGTATCTGGTTACAACAGTAGTTGGTTGTGTTGTTTGTTTGACTCAGCAGTAAGAAAACACACTCCTGACCATTATGGCAGCACTTCCTGCATATGCAGTGTTGATATGTCTGATATTCTTGGGTTGTACAAAGTCAACCAGCATCTCAGACGTATCGGCCACTGTGTATTGCTTCATATCCATCTAGCCTACCCAATCTGACGCCGTTGCTATTTGGCTTTTTGTGGCGTTGTATTGTGCGCTTTGGGTTTACTTGCTTTCTGTGTTTTTTTTTCTTTTTTTTGGCATCTCATTGAAACATCCCATCCCAGAAATACGGTTTTGTGTTTTCATTTTTTTTTTTTTTTTGAGAATAACCTTTCTAATTACGCATACAGCATGGAAGTGTTATGCCATAGTGTCAACGTACTGTTTTCTTTCTTTTAACTTTAATTATCGATTCCTTTTCGAAAGTTCAAACCTAGTATCAGATTCAGAAAGTAGACGATTCACTAACCTTCGACGAGCAGATCTTGGCAGCAGCGAAGTCAATTGCAACTGCTGTACAAACTCTTGTGAAAGCGGCATCTACAGCACAACGTGAGCTGGTCGCTCAGGGAAGGTAACATCTAAAATACTAGTTGAAATACTTATTACTGAAAGAAGATTTATCTTAATATGTGCTGCAGATCGGGATCATTGTTAATTTCTGTACATGAAATGATATGATTTGTAGACTGGAACCTCATCTGGCATTTGCAATAGACGATTATCAGTGGTCAGAAGGACTTATCTCAGCATCTCGACTCGTTGCAGCAGCTGTTCATCAACTTTGCGATGCAGCGAATGCTCTTGTACAAGGCCACTCATCCGAAGAGAAGCTTATTTCTGCTGCGAAACAAGTGTGTATGAGTGTCATATATATACTATTTTTAATTCACATATAATTTGTAACATACGCCACACATATAGTATTTGCGTTAAAAAAAGAAAGGAGGAAGGATGTGAATAAGCTGATTTATTGCTTTTAATGCTTAAAGTACAAGGATCTGGGGCAGTTCAAACTATGTACGTAGCGGTAATGGATATGCTGCTCATTTGTAAAATACAGAATTGATTTTTGATAATTTAGGTGGCCTCCTCAACTGCTCATCTTTTGGTAGCTTGTAAGGTAAAATCAGACTTGGACAGTCGCGCCATGCAGAGGTTGCAAAGCGCGGGGCATGCTGTAAAAACAGCTACGGAACACTTGGTAATGGCTGCTCGTTCAGCGATACATGAAGATGAGCGTACTTTAATCATTTCGCAGCGCATGGTTTCTGGTATTGCACAGGTATGTAATTATGCAAATGTGTTATTTGTTCTATAGATATGCTAATATATGATGCCTATTTTTTATTTTGCAACTTATTGAAAAAATCTTTGTGACAATCATGAACAATTACATCATTTGCTTTGATGTTCACAAAATTGCGAACTTTCCTTATATTCTGAAACGATGACGGTATAATGGATATAACGAGATGCTGTTGTAGGTGATGGATGCCCAGGAACAAGTTCTTCGAAAGGAGCGTGAACTAACTGAAGCTCGAGGAAAATTAGCAGCTCTAAACAAGGCTAGATATGAACGTGGCATATCTCCTAACACTGAGCATTAAATATTTTTCTTTATTAATTGCTGCAAAAATGATCGTGGAATATGATGCTATTAGCGGCAAACCTACAACGATGTTTCACCCAAGTGCTACATATTGGATTTGCCTGATTTGATTTGTAAATATAGTAGTTGAGGTAGTATTAGAATACTGCAAAATTAACCCATATGCCACAAATTTTCACTTCTTTACATTGTTTGAGCAGAAACGATGTTCATCAAAGTATCTGAGTCACTTTCTTTTCTCATATATTTAATCTGACTTAAAGTGAAACATCTTTTTAACCCTATCTGGTCTTTGCGGAAGCAATGATTCTTTTATTCGTTATTGACGATGTTATACGGCAAGATGGATCGGTGAAAATCTGAGGACTTGCTGTGGCTGACCCCTACACATGATCTAGTGGTCAATACTCCACTTATAATGTGATAAACTGAAACAAAATCTTGTGATTTAGGAGATTTATTGATTTTCTAAATGGCAAATCCATAATTTTGTATTTTAATTTATATTTCATTTTACGAGCATCTCGGTGATTCTGTTATGTTTGATAATAGAAAGATTCATCTCTCTCCATCTTCATCATAACCATCGAGATAACTGTATTTTATTGTTATTTCCTGTACTTCAGTTTGAAGTGATTGTTGCTATGCATCTGCTCACAAATTAAAATAGCGCTTATAAATACTTGTGCATCTTAACTAGCAAGTTCTCCTTATGAAGCACATATTGCTCTATGCTTTTCGTGTCATTTGCCATGTTGTAAAATTAGTTAACTTAGGTAAATAATGAACCGACTTACCTTGTAGTTAGGAACTTATTTTTGTTGGTATTTAATCGGACATTTACGCGAAATAAATCGATGGATAAATGTTGCTGAAGAAGCATAGGCATCAGACATTTATGCAAAATTAAGGTGGAGGGTCGCTTATTTCTTGTATATGGATGGAATCTAATGAAGTTAACTTGAACATTTTATTGGTTGCAGTAAGCTGATACTGTTGAACAGCTTTGGACTTGTGGGATACGGAGGTTCACTTTCTGCTTTTGATCAGTTCAGATTCATCTGAAGGAATGCATACGTCCCAGTTTAATGCTTCCAAAATTTATTGCTGAGTGGAGTGGAACAATAAAGTTGGATAATATGAAAGATACCACTTTAAGAGTCATAAAATTTGATGCTGCTGCTGCTGCCGTTGCATGACTTTCATGCTGCCATTTTGCGGGTAAAATTGAAGATTTTTCTAATTGGAAATGAGTAGTTTTATGGTTTTATGACTCTCCTGCCCCCTTCAGTTACACACAAACACACACGCACACACATTTGAACCGATTTCTCGCTGGTTCCAGTAGAAAAGTAGTTCAATTAAATTTCATTGTCATCTTTCTGAAGAAAATTTGAAAAATATCTCATCAAAAGCTCATTTTTATGGGTGTGCATACGGTATTTTCAAGGAAATAAAATATCTGGTACTGGAAAATATGATTGGTCCAATAAGTCCCGGGAGCTGGCGATATCACCAGGATTTCTTCATGAAACCATCTAGTCTTTGGGATAAATCCAACAAAGAAAGTTGGATATCGGAGTGATGGGGGACAAAATAAGTGAATTGTATTCATGTAATGCGTTTGGTGCGAAAAAGTATGATGAAGTTGCGCAACGAGAATGCTGAAAATGTCCAATAGGGCAAAGTTAACAAATTGAAATGTCATAAAGCCAAGGTTTCAATAGCATTTCTCCCAATTACAATGTTAATTTTTAATTTTTTATTTTTTTTTAAACAACATGCATTTATTTAATGCATCGAAATGAGAAATACATATAAAAGAAGGAACGGAGAAGGAAATAGAGGCCAGCAGGTGGTCACCGACAAGTACAAGGGATAGGAGGATAATGCGACAGAGGACATTACCGGCAATCCATTGATCCATTGATCGAAAGCAATTTTTGATTTCCTGTCTGTCCATTGTTTGATTATTTTCTTTTAATCAAATTGTTTGCTATTTTTTCTTTCTTTTTTTTCCGCTAAAATGAACAATTCATTTATTTCTATTCTATTTCCTTCTTTTTTTTTACTTGGAATTTTAAAATTTTGAAACAGAAAAAAGAGTATCAGCAATGTTGATTGCCTGCAACTTCTCATAAACAAAAAAAAATCAGTTTCCTTCGCAGGTCTTCTTTTCTCAAAGTTCCATTTTCTTTGCAATTTCTCTCCGCCCCTTCTATCTCAGCAATATCGTTTACCGTTCAATTCATTCAATAATTAATTCTTTATTTCCAATGGTTAATAATTTCAGAGGAATTAGAACTAACTATCTGGTGGAATTAGAATTTTTGATTGGTACATAACTGGAATGAATGCCCGAATGATAGAGGAGAGAAAAAAAAGAAATCCAAAGTTGATTATTATTGCTTCGTCCTACTGTAGTTTTTTTTTTTCACCTCTGCCCATCTTCCTTTTCATCCTTCAAAACTAACAAGCAAAAACTGCACGGGATGATATTTACTCAGGTATAATCAGAGAGACAAGTGGACATCCATACGAACAACATACTAATCATTAATTAATGGATGTGACTTCCCATTGTATCTTCTTTTAAGGATATAAAGGTATGCCCTTATATGGTGCCAGGTGTGAATGGAAAAAGAAAGAGTGAAATGAAATATTTATATTATCACTAATTATATACAACTTCTAAATGGATCGCAATGTAGAACTGTATTAATTAACAAGTTTCAATAGTTTGTCCATGCTATTGAGAGAAGTGAAATAGTAGGAGAGATTATGGTTGGAAAGTAATTAACAAATTCATTTAACAACATTTGAGCTCGACTGAACTGACTGAACGAAATGGAAACAAATATTTCTACACCCGATAAGTCATCCATTTATCCATTCATTCATTCATTCATTCATCCATTCATCCATTCATTCATTCATTCATCCATTCATTCATTGTCTTTGGAAAGTTATGAGAAAATGAAAAAATTCACTTTTTACTTCAGTGATAAACTTCTAATTGCAAGTGGAAACCCATCGATGCCTGAGACAAGTGTTGCATTTCAGGTGACAACACCAAACGAATTGACAGTCGCACTGATATGATATCAGCTCGTGTGATACCTGTAATGATATCCAGGATAATAATACTTGATAATTGCCAGGATGATAATACTCAAACAGGTGCAATCATTATCGTTATCATTGGATCAAAATTTCACGACAACAACATTTTTTTGTAATTCATTCATTCCTTCTACACCCATTACCTGAGTTAGAAGCGTTGTAGAAAAGTTCTAAAAGGGTACCAACCTTGAATCCACGTCCACAACACAGTAAACCACAGTCACCCTCACTACTTGTCTCGTTCCTCCAATTACACACCCTATTATTTATTCGGGTTGAACGGCATGGATCGGGGCTATCTTCCATAAATACCAATTCTGCATTCTTCGCCGGCGAATCTACATCAGGAAGTCTTCTTGCCTGAAAAATAAATTCGAACATTTCAAATTTAATATTAAATCATTCCTGAAATTCAACAAAAGCACAACGGATGGAAGCAAAAAGACCTTATCCATTTTATTAGTAACATGTTGTGCGATAATGGATAATGCAGCAGTTTTCTTCCAACAAGTTTTCTGATCACAACTTCCGCTTACACCATGACATTTACAGGACGAGATTAACGTTTTCTTCACTGCCTAAATGCGCAACAAAAAACACTTTCAAACATTCTGCATCAAAAGATTTTTTAATTTTAAAATTAAAATTTGAAATTATCACAATTAATATCATTTAAAAAAATTTCCTTCAAATTATGATCGTACTCAATTTACCTTTAAAGCAAAGGTCACAAGTTGAGAAGAAAATTGATAGGGTTGAGAGGTAAGTGTCGGATATTTTGTCATGAATTTCATTTCAATTATTAAATAATAGGATGGTGGGAAATGAAAAAAAAAACAAACCAATCTTCCAGCCTTCAAATTGTGTTTCTCTAATTTCCTTAGAGGTGATCGAGAATTAGCACTTCGTGTAAGAAGTTTTCTGGATGTAACAATTCCAAATTGTACACCATATGAACAACCGCCCCATTCCCAGCTTTTTTTCAATTCATCCCGACCGTTGCATGAACAGTCCGGAAGCCATCCTTGTGCGCAAGCGGTCGCAATACCCCATGCTGCACCTGCCGATGAAAGTGCCCATAAATATGCCGATTCTCGAGTACCTGGTAAAAATATACCATGGAATTTATGAAATTTGCTAACATTCAAATATCAATTTGCTGATTAATTCTCAATTTCAAGTGATTTAATTTGAAATGAAAAAAAATTTAAGTGTACCGAGACGTAGAATGGGTGGGTCTTGAAGTACGGTAATAATTTGGGAGCAATCCCAAGGCTGAAAACGCATTTGTTCCTTGCATTGACTCATTGCATCCCGCATTCCTTCATATGCTGCGACAGCTATAGCAGGTTGACTACGACACAATACATGGAAATGTCGATGGGATCGTAAATGGAGCAGTTCTGGTGTACACCCCTGATGTAATCAACCGTTACGGCAATTGTTGTTGCTAGCATTTGAGAGAAAGGTCATTAAGCTACCAACTACTGAATATGCTATGCAACCTTTCAGCAAAACTCCCAATAACCATATTGAGGCTTCTTCTCTTCTACACCAGAAAGTTATTTGTGAGGAAAGAGCGATGCTTGTAAAGTTTTGGCAACTATGAAATGCTCACCTGAGTTAACTTTTCAGGTGGTGTTGTAAGGATACCGTAAGACTTTTCCTGCAGTAGCACTGCAAACACCAAACAACCATACAGTAATGAAGCAAAGCATTCGTCTAAAAAATTTCCAATGAAAACTTCCAACGTTAATCAATGAATTGAATTTCGAATTTTGTTGAAATTTGCTTTGCTTAGGAATAAGGCGAACGTTGAGAACTTTTGCATTAGACGATCTACAGAAATATCAGTTCGATGGTACGGAAGCTTAGCTTAGCTTATCAGCTTAGATAGCTTAACTTATCAATTCAGACAGCTTAGCTTATCAATTCAAGCAGCTTAGCTTATCAATTCAGACAGCTTAGCTTATCAATTTAGACAGCTTAGCTTATCAATTTAGACAGCTTAGCTTATCAGTTTAGATAGCTTAGCTTATCAATTTAGACAGCTTAGCTTATCAATTTAGACAGCTTAGCTTATCAATTCAGACAGCTTAGCTTATCAATTTACGTAAAAAATAGACGAGAAGAGGCTGAATGAAGACAGATTCGTGAAGCTATACGATCTATTATAACTGGTAAAAATGGGCCAATTGTGATGGAAAATTGCATTCATTGGAAACTGAACTGGAAGATAGAAATTCGAATTCATTCATCGATGGGTAATGCTAGAGTGATGAATAACATTTCAATCTAACTAAAGTAATTCCTTTTTCCTTCTCTTCTCTTCTCTTCTCTTTTTTTTCTTTGTTGTTATTGTTGTTGTCATTGAAGTATTGAAGGTCCCTTAAGTTATGGGCTGACATTACTTGTTGATCTAGAGAAGAGTGCTGCAATTCATGGGAACTAATGGTGCAAGAATGAAGTTTACTTTGAAATGAAATGAAAAAGTTGTATAAAGAGAAGAAGGATGAATGCTTTGAACTCACGCAAATTGCTAGCAGTCCTTTCCTTCCGAAACCACATTTCCCCTCTAAATTCACACGTCAACACTGTTGCTTCCAGCTACAGATATAAATTGTTCGTTTGCACGTAGAAACAATTACAATTACAAATAGAAATGTAATAAAATTGAAACCTCTTGTGCCGAACGCTTACAGTGATGAATTTCTTGTAGGCAATAATTGATTGGCTAACAAATTAGTAATAATTCAGCTAATTTTTGTGGAAGCAAAAAATATAAAATCAATGGGTAATATAAAAATGGAAAAAAACAAACCAAACAAATATTACGCTCGGAATAGAGGAATTGAGTTTTTGAATGGAATGAAAACTTCCACTACAATATATATTACATATACCTCAACGACGATGACGATGACGATGATGACGATGACGATGATGATGATGATGATGATGATGATGATGATGATGATGATGATGATGATGATGATGATAATACCAAGTTTACCAGAGAAATTGAAGTTCCATTGGTGGCGATTATTTCATGGAACTATTGTATTGGAGCAGTTATAAAAGGAGTAGTTCTTTTAGTTCGACAGGTTTACAATGGCCACGGAGCAGTAATGGAGGAAAGTTTACAATCTCCCAAGAAAGGATGCAGGAAACTAGCAGTGTGGTTTGAACCAATGTATCGCTTCTTTCAACAATTATCACGTGCTTCTTTCTCGTCCAAATGCTTCAACTACCAACTGCAATCGAAACTTCCTCTTTTTTCCACAACTTCCACGATTTCCTTGCTAGTTGGAAAAGTATGGGATGAATAGAATTTAAGTATGAAATATTTCACGTAACCTATTTAATGAACCTCAGCAGACCACCCAGGTACTTTCTTGTTTTGTGTTTTATTCTTAGTTTATGCAAATTATGGATGAATAGGAGGATGAAATTAGGTTGAAACAGCCTTCGTGTTGCATCTTTGCGGCACAGTAGTACCATCGATTCAGATGCATCGTGAATCAGTGAGCAAATACATATACACCCATACACAAATACCGGTAATGAATCTGAAACTTCCTATCCACATTCTGCCCTTCTTCAAGGTATCATCATCCTCCTCCTCCTCCTCCTCCTCTTCCTCCTCTTCCTCCTCTTCCTCCTCTTCCTCCTCCTCCTCCTCCTCCTCCTCTTTCTCCTCCTCCTCCTCCTCTTCGTCCTAAAATTCAAACCCTCCCAGCAATGCTCGTGTAATCGGCCTTCTCAGCCGTAAAATGTTCACTTACAATAAAATTTGTCACCTTCTTCATCGAATTCAAGTTTTGTCAATATGTAATAATTGCTTTCCTACCGTATCGTTTAACAAAGTCTATGCAATACATGCAAATGGGCGGTTCCGTTTCCTCTTTGTGAGTGCATGCTCTGCCCTTCTGACACTCTATCCGTCTGTACGGTCTTTTTTTTACTTTTTCTTCCTCAATTACGATCAAAACTCTTAAAGACCCGGAAGGCATGTGTCAATTTTAAACTTGCTTCTCTTCCTCCACTCTTTCAGATCAAATTCCTTTTTAAATTGCTCCTCAAATATCCGTCATTTAAGAAGACCTCTACACTCATCATTGGTTTGATTCACTGCTGCGATGAATCAGATTTATCAAAATTTTGAAAATTAAAAGTGAAAATTTGATGATTCAAATTAAACGATTCCAGGGATTGACAGTATTGCAAGTAATTTTTGTTGCTCCACCAAAAGAAATATATTTGAATGAAGTTGCCACCAATCGGAACCACCTTGCAACTTCCTTATCATTTCATTCAAAGTGAACGACTAAATTCTCACCTGTATTAGTTGCTGTTTAATTTGAAGGAAAAATTGAATTATCAGTCAAAAATGCTGATGTTTTTCACATATTTGATGCTTGAGTACTTTAAATTTAAGAAATTTTAAAAGTTTTTTTTTTTGTTTTCTTTCAGGCAAAAATTCAAGCTTTCTTTGAATTCCATTATTTTATTTAACTTAAATTTCCAAGTTCAAAGTTTAAAAGTTGTTATATTTAGAAGCTTTTAAATTTACCCACATGCTCATTCATTCCTTAGCGGGAGTAATCAGTTATCAGATCAATGACTGCTTTGAATCATTGTGAAGGCGAAATTTCAAATTACTTCACTTTCAAAAGATTTAGGTAACAATTAGTTCAAAGAACAAATATTTAATGAAATTCAAATTAGGCTTTCATTCGCCGTCGAAGTTTTCCATTACGTCCTGTCCAATTTCGAGTATCAATGAACCACAATGGTACCACTCTGTAAAACCTATTTATATTAAATAAACAATGAATGATAAACATTCACCGTACCAACTGCTTTGTCATATTTCCGTGAAAGTTTAAATCACTGATAATTTCATTCCACAAATGATTATTCAGTAGGAAGAATACCAGGTGTATGGTATCACCACAGGTAAATTGCTGGAATACAAAGCGATGCATTCTAGAAATATCAGGTTAAGTTGTGATGGTAATGAGAGGCTTATTGCGGATCGGGAAAGGATAGCAGTGTTTCTCTAAGCTTGATAATGCTTGACCTTTGTTCCTTCCACCGAACAATGTGCAGTGTTATCATTTATCAGAACGTGTCATAACAATGCTAGAAGCGGTCATAACCTTTTTACAAGTCATGAATCATCAAAACACCAGCTAAAATTAACGGCAGATTTGAACTTGTGTAGGAAACCTATCATGAAGAAGTACGTTAGCCGTGAGTTTAACTTAATTAAGCAACCAGATGGTTCACGCGCACTCCTACTGATTTAATAACACAATGCAGGGTATTTATTTGATAAGGAAGAAATCGAAACATACTTGCGTCGCATACTTCGTTCGTTGCGTGGTCTTAGACAAGTGACCCTTGAACTTGGTAAAGTGTTTGAGCGTCGTATACGACGCGATCGCAACAACGATTCCATAATCGCATCACCAGTTGCTTCGAATGGTATCACTTTTGCCGTACATTGTCGCCGTCGACAGCTTCCAAAAGCGGAAACACAGTGACATTTAATACGTAAGGCAACGCGCTGCAAGTTTTGAAAATATTTGAATACACTTTGCTAATGAATTACAGGATAGACGGGAAGGGCAATGAAGTGCATTGCTGTCGAATACACACTGAAGTGACAAATTTGATCAGAGCATTGGTAGTAGCACTTACCGACCTACCGACAGCAATGTTGTGCAGGTAAATCTGTGCAACCCTATCGGAGTAGGAACAAGCAAACTGACGATCAATTAAGCGCCTGAAAAAAAAAATATATAGATATATATTTTTTAACTCTCATAATTATTAAAATGATCAGGACAATCGCCAACTTTTTGTTATGCTATAATTTTACTTGCGGTTACGTATGTGCGGAATGGGATATCAGCTGGCTGCAGGAACGGAAACGGAAATGAAAGGATTTGCGTGCCAAGAATGAATGCAAATTTGAATTGGATGGAAATTTTTGTTAATTGGAGAGGAAAAATGATTACTACACAATTATTCAGTGGTGTATGAATGTAAATTTGTATGCATGAAAATGTTTGAAGAAAAATTATTGAAGCGTTGCAAGTTTGCAAAGAATAGAATCTACATTTTATTCATTTCTTTGAATCATTTAAAATCGGAAATTAAGGACAGCAGTGAATTTGCTTTTTTTCATCGATTTTAGGTCATCAGTGAGAAGTAGTGGAAAAAACAAAACAAAAAAAAGTTTGTAAAAAGAAATGAATGGCCTGAAATTAGGGAAGAAGTTGTCGCTATCCTGGAAATAGCAATAATTTTTCAATGCTTCACGTATTAATAAAAGCAAATATTCAAACAAGTTGCCAGGAAGTTGAATTTATTTCGAATGTTTCAATGACAGGGAAAAAAAATTACGGTAAAAAGACGGCATAAACTTTAACTCTTTGAACGCTTTAGTACGCAAGTCATTTCAGCGTACGAATGAGCTATGATGACCTTTGCACCATTTCCGGCAGAATGAAAGTTTCACATGGAATGGCTAGCAAATGATATTGACTATTAGTTCGTTTCTAACCATTAGCGAGAGATAATCAGGCTAATCAATTATTATCAATTTTCAATGGATGAATGATGAATTTAATGGCACTTCAAAGCATTTCAGTTGATCTTTTTTTTTTGCAATGAATTTTACAGCTTTACAGTCATACTTCGACAGCTTTACAGCATATCGTAAATTGTCTGATCCTCGGTCAACACTGCATCTTTCCCACGTATCACGTTGATCCGTATTCATTGGACCGATCCTTGCCGGATCACATGAACATGACCGAAGACGTCCACCGGCACAAGCACGAGCTATTGCGCGTACCGCAGCTGCGCTAGAAAGCGCTAGGAAATATGCAAATTCTTTGCTAGCTGAAATAACAAATTCTTCATATTGCAAGCAACACGGCGCAATAACCTTTTCTTGAAAGAATTTGCAATAAAAGCAATTGAGAAAAAAACTAAGACAAAATGACTTAATAATTATAGGCCATTTCGAAACTTTAACTAAACTTTTGCTAAATAAACAAATTATGCATCGTCACGAAGCTTTCACGACAACAGTATTTACCGAATGAAGCAACGCTGGAGAAAAAAGCTTTCCGGGGCGTTTCATTAACGTTGCATTGCCAGTGGTGGATGAATGATTGCCGTGAACACTCAAGTAACGTATCCCTCAGTGCCTCTTTCAGGACGTCCACTAAGCCAGGATCTTTCTGTAGGATACGGTACAATGGTCTGTCTAATAATCCTTTCACCTGTAATTTACATTCCATTTGTTCCAATTCTCATCGTATAACGTAAAAAAGGATTGAACAGGTGGATACTATCATTCCATTGTCTCTTTCATTTCATTTCAAAAACTTTACAAGTTCAACTTTGACAACAACCAAGTTTATACGTTACCATGTGGTATGCACGGATTCAGCACAACAAATTATACATGCGAAACATACCTTTGTGTTGATTTGTTACACAAGTTATGACTGAAAATACCGAAACTTTTACAAACAAACCATTCAGATTCAAAGGAATGCCGAATTTGCAATTTCCGTAAAAAGATTTTGCAATTTGAAGAAACAAACCTCACGAATTGATGAATGAATCCAATAAACTTTCCTGAAAATTACATTTTCCTTTACATGCCAATGATTATTACGCTGAAGTATGCTATGAGGTGAAAAGTGAAAGTAAAATGAGCCTTACCACCACTGAGGCTCATCGAGGGCGAATAATGGATTAGCCAGATTATTATTATTAAATGTTAGCAGAGCGAAGCACAACAATGCAGGTGTCAGTAATATCATGCGCATCTCCAAATGATACAAGCACCTCTTCCCTTCTTCAGAAACATCTGTTTGTTCAAAATAAATATTCATATTACTCATTTATGAAATATATACGAAATTATATTCCTCTCCTCCCAGACCCGACTTCCTCTTCCTCTCTTCCACATTCTCCACCATTTCCTTCTCACAACAACTTCCGCTCAATTCATTTTTTTTTTTTTTTAAATTTCTCCCAAGAAAAAAAAAATGTGTGAGACTAACATGGTGAACTGATGACTTTAACTAATGGAAAAAAAATATTTTGAGTTCGAAGAGAACAAATTCATGTAAGAAATGTAGAATAGTACCTACCGTACTAACCTTCCGCTATTCCGTTATTCGGATCAGCTGATTAACGGATCAGCGGATCAACGATTAGTCATTCATTGCCGTAGATTCTTTAATCACAGGCCTTTACGTCACTTTGCATTTTTTTTCATTTTAGCGTTTGTTCCGCTTGGTTGCAGGGTGCGCTTTCTGCGGAGCATTGTCTTCAAACTTCCGGCTCCATAGACGTTGTTGTTATTCTGTTCCATATCCCTTGTCATTGTGTTTTTGGACTTGAGGTGATTAAGCGATTTCTTGCTGTACTTCTTTGCCCATTTCATCCAGGTGGCGTAGAATTCTTCTTTCATACGGCCTTTGTCGGAGATTGTTAAGCCAAGCTATTTGAAACTGTTACATCTCATTCTTCATGCGACTATCTTTGCGAGACCGACCCATCGCAAGGGTCTGTCGTCGGTGATAACATGTCTGGGATTGAACGCTTCTATGTGTATCATCTTATCAATCTCTCGACACGCTGATTACCCACTGGACTATGGTAAATTTGTTTGTTGTTTATTTGTTTACTTGTTTATTGCTTATTATCTACTTGTTATTTATGTTTATTTATTATTTATCATTATTTATCACTATCATTGATTTATTCATTATTCATTTCATTATGCACACTTAGCATCCTTGTTGTCTTTACGTATACAACGTGGGGTAAATTGACTTTCAATCCTTAAAAGTGTCCGCTTCACATTTCAATTTCAATTCACTGTGAGTGAAGCGAAAAGGATGGTAGCTCCTTGTGACGTAATGTTTGTTTAAGGTGGTCGTTGTGGAAGTGTGTGAGACAAACAGCGCCCAACAACAACAACATATCGCGGTGGATGACGCATGCTTCTTTCCTTCCCTCACAAGCTTTCGCCACGTTATTTCTATTTATTCACGTGACAGTTCCTTGCGTGTTGGATTTTTAGTTCTGATGACGTGATTCATGATATTCTTTTCACTTCTGAATAGAAACGTAAACAGCCATTATTGATTTCTTGTCAATGGTGGAAAGTCTGTTAGGAGTGATCGGTGGTGATTTGCATGAAATCTTAAATTGTTGGATCAATTCTTATCGCAATTCACTTGTACGGTGAATTTTAGTTATAAATTGACCTTAGAGCCGTAAATTGACCTCTTCCCATCACTAAATCATTTCCAGGATTGAATTTTGTTTTCAGGTTTTGACATTTTTTGACTTCAATGAAATGTTGCAGGAATGTCGATTAAAGGTGGTCAATATGGCCAATTGTTCATCGATATGAAGACAGAAATCATTAGCTATGGTCCACATAATGGAATCATTATACATTGTGGGCTTCAACAGGAGCCCAATTTATTCTGGCCAGGTGTTAGCAGCCCTGCTTCATATTTTCTAGTCCCTGAACAGTTTCACGTGACGCCAAAACTTAATGCAATTCACAAGGCAATCATTGAGGATAGCGGTGATAATCAAAGAAACAAAGACACTCCGTCTGGACGGTGTCTTTTCAATGATAAGGACATGGCTTCTTCACTCGACAGTTTCAACATACCTGAAAAAGTTCGCTTAAATATCCTCAAAACGAATTCACTTAATTAGGCATTAGTTATTATCCATTAATTGAGCAATATCTAACAGCTAGCTAGTTCCTTAATTTGTTGCTATAATCGAAATTAATGAGCTATTTAATATGTTGTTATCCAATTTTGATGATTTTTTATTACGCCTAAGAAGTTGTTGTTTTGAAGATTGTTGAGTTGAGAGAGATCATTTGGGAGTTAAGGCATTTGGCGACATGAAGTATAACGTTGGTATAATCAATTTTCCTTCAGAATCTGTCCATGGTTGAAATGAAGCCATTCCATGTGACATCAAGAAGTAACAAATCTTGCTTGAGTACAAAAATTCCAAGAATTCCCACGGATGAAATTCCACATGCAAAGAATTCGGTGAGAGCTACCCCAATTATTGATTACCACAGAACTGCCGGAAAAGCATCAAATGAAAAAATGAGGTACTTTGTCAAGTTATCATTCTTTCTTCCCGAGAAAAGTGCAAAATGAAATTGATGAACTCCAATGAACTGCCATATTGATCAAGTTTTATTTTAAATATCAAATTAGCTTCAGGAAGGAACATATGGTACGTTGCAGTAGTAATGGACAAAATGCATCAATTGCACCGGTAGATTCAATTCTCACTCCGACCAAACAATTTTTAAACAAGCCACCGACCAATTACATGAAATTCAGTGGTCAGTTAGCAAAGTACGATAGTAATGAAAATGAGGAAGAATTTCTGGCAGATCCTTCTTCTACAGCAGGACTCCCTGTTATGGCAGGTGGTCAAAAAATGAATTGTGAACTCATGAATTGTGTCACAGAACATTGTCAAAAGGGCAATGATCACATGTTCTGTGCAAGCCTAGCTAACTTACCTGAACATCATCACCCGGTTCATCAACGGCAGCAATGCATTTCACCGCATTCATTTCATGTGCAGCGAAATCAGAGGAAAGTTCCGGAACAAGTTTATCATTTGTATGAAACACAAGATGCTTTTGGAAATCTTCTGCAGCAAGTGTAAATTTTTCCTCCTTCTCTTTCTCATTTTGGACTACTGCCGAGAATTATGTAAGGAATTTTATTCCAATTACAGTTTGAGGTGTTTTCATTTAATTTTTAAAGTCTTTTGAGAGTGTTGAAATACTTTGAAATATGGCTCGTCCTTTCTTTTTCAGTGAAATGGAAATTGATGTAAAAGAACGGGTTGTGCCTGAAGTATCATCGCTGGATTTTTTAAAGGGAAATCTCGAAACTAACAATGATGGAAAGGCGAAAAACTTGACAGAGAATCCCGGTCAATCTCTACTTTCTGTTGATTTCACGAGGAAATTGAAAGGTAATGAACGATTACCAATATATCTTCAGCATAATTGCAAGCCTTCCACCGGTACATTCAATGATGCCAACTTCCTGAGACATTCATCATATTCGGTCGATTCACAATCTGTCCCATCGGAGCGTCCTGCACCATTGATTCCCACGTCATCGGAGGAAGCACACGAAAGCATCTTTCTTTCGAAAGCTTACGAAATCAAAATGTCTGGTGACATAAACAAAAATATTCCCGAGAATACTGCATCGGAATACTTTGAAGCCCTAACACCGATGTCATCACCAACGAATTCGCAGCAACTGCAGGTGATAGCTAAGAACAGAACTGACAGCCAGGACATAATGGAAAAAGAGGTAAACTTTGGTAATACCTCAGAGGGATCGAGAATTCGCGATGCGGTCGCTGACAGCGTACCTAGTATAGTTACCGCCCCAGTTAAATCCATTTTATATCTATCATCCGAAAAACGAAGGTTGCGGAAAAAAGTTCAATTTCTTGTCGGAGGGCCGAGAGTAATTGCATTGGAGCATCGTCTTCTGTTTGATGATTTTCATTCGGTGTAAAATTTTGTCTTTTAGAGAATTTCCGGTGAAGATCACTTTCTTCAGCTGGAAAATGATCTAATTGTAAAAGCTTAATTTGTGGAATACACTGGAAGCTATGGATTTTGAAGAAGCTCTTTTGATGAATTTGATTGGAGCCACTGCAATCCGGAGATCCCGGTTCTTTCTGTTCACTTTGTATTAGCAATTAACCATTGTGGATTTGATAAAAGCATTTCTTTCAGTTATCTTTCAACAACTGTTGCGCAAAGTATAGATTTCCGATCGGTTCTGCGAAGATATCCTTGCAGGATAATTCAGGAATGTTTTAAAATGTGACATATAACGAGTACCAGGCTATGTAAGCCTTATGGAAAATGTAACAAAAAAGGATCATTATTAAAGAGAAATCTTAACAGTAACATTTTTTATGTTCAATATTCATCCCTCACGGCAACAGTAGAAAAGAATCAGAAACCATGGGAAGTTTGTTGAGAGTTAACATCTTACTTTCTTGATCAATGCTTTCTTTTTTTCAGATTATCAGTGATAAAAAAGCACTAATCTCTGGATGTGAATCACAAAAAATGACCAACAATTTCCTTTCTTTATTGACATCTGATCAATAATGCCAACTGGAATCCTTTAACTGTACGTACTGCTTTGATCGAATCTAACCGACATCGATCCGTTTTGATCACCTTAAAAATTAAATTTTCACTGTGATGATTTATCGGCCTCTAACGATGAAATAATCGAAATCAGAAGCAGAAATTGAGTTCCATGGTCACCTGATTAATGATATTTAGAGAGAAGAAAAATACCCCATAATATACTCCAACATCAATTTGTATAACATTGCCCGATACCGTTATTGGAGCCAGTCCTTTGAAGTTTACGAAGACTTTTTTCATATATTCAAAACACCCGCAGGGTTGTAGTGTTTCACCGAATAGTGGCCGATCATAATACTGTATCAGTTTGTTTCGAGGTCGATCAAATTTGAAAAAACAATATGAGCAAGGGATAAATATTTCACTTCCATTTGATTTCAAACCCTGAGAATTACATTTAAATTTTCGCGCGAATTCTGATGCACTAATTTAGTATGTTGAATTTTACAAACTTTTTTTAAATAACGATTTTATTTGAAAGAATGGCGTGTCATTCCACTAAAAGTCCCGGTTTGAAACGAAAAAAAAGATCACAATAAGATAGTCTCAAGTCCCAAGAGTCACAGGTGAGTAATCGAAAGTGAACAAACCAGATGCATAGCAGTCTCAGGCGACAGTGGTACAAGCACATACCCTATACTATGACGGCCTTCGACAAATTCCATATTACAAATAACGGTAATGTGAAATACTGCCACCAGTGCTTCAAACATATTGTCACCGAGATTTTCCTGGATATGACAGAAGAATAAAATAAAATTTTACTTGTAGAAAAGCAAGCGAAAATTTCTTTCGTTGCAGTTTCTTCTGTTCACCACTTTAATGTTTTCGGAATTAAGTCACTGAATAGACCGACTTCCTACCTCCGAATAATTTATTCATTACTAATAGAAACCGTACTGTCATGAATCTCAACTTCGATGGAAGGACTGCACCTGAAGAAAATTAAATCTTTCACCAGAGAGAGAGAGAGACGGGCAATGTTTCTCGCTGCTTCTTCTTTGGACAGGATGCTTCTATTAATGGCATTAATATATTCTGCACAAAATAGAAATCTTTCATTCCTTCGATAGCTATCGAACAAGTGATTAATTCATGGCAAGTAAGATGAAAACGAAAATATCAAAACACTAAAAAATTAAAATTAAATTTAAAATTAAAAATTAAAAATTAACACCAAAATTCAATTAAAATTAAATAATAAATGAAAAATTAAAACATCAGAACGGGAGAAAAAGCAAACAACCACTTTTTCTTTCCCATGCTTCCAAAATTTGAATATAAACCTGTGAGACGTAGTTGTTGCATAGTAGGTGAACCTGGGATTGAAGGCATTATCAGTGCCGGAAGAGGAGCTCAGCAGAGATGGACGATGACTTTATGGATGACCAGGATTACGGCTTGGTACGTTGCTTTACTTCTCTTCTGTTTCACATTTGTGAAGTATTGAGAATGAGAGGTGCAAACATACATTCAGCTCATGGAAATTCATTTTACAGGAATATTCGGATGATTCAGCCAGTGAACCAGATGTAGACTTGGAGAATCAGTATTATAATGCAAAAGCTTTGAAAGCTGAGAAGGAACTTGATAGTGCTTTGAAGACTTTCAAGCAAGTTTTAGAATTGGAAAGCCAGAAAGGAGAATGGGGATTCAAAGCACTCAAGCAGATGGTCAAGATAACATTTGCTGCTGTAAGCTTATATCCTGTATTTATTTGTTTGTACTTACAGAATTTTGTGTTGACCAAAGATGAGCATCATTTTACAAGTGATCTATTACAGATGAAAACAATTTATAAAAATTTCTGCCATACTTTGAAAAGTGTTACGAATATATATTGTAGAATCGTTATGACGAAATGTTGAAATATTATCGGCAATTACTCACCTACATCAAGTCAGCTGTTACGAAAAATTACTCAGAAAAGTCAATAAATTCGATTTTGGATTATATTTCGACATCGAAACAAATGGATTTGTTGCAAATATTTTACGAGATAACATTGGACGCATTAAAGGTATTGTAATGCTCAGTTTTTTAAATTCAGTCGAGTGGTAAATGACTACTTTGTATTATTGTTTTTTTATAGAAGATAACAGTTAAAGCATTTAAGATTTATTTTTTAAGTCAGTTGTCGTACTCCATGCTTTATTTGCTTAGGATGCCAAGAATGAGCGGTTATGGTTCAAGACAAACACTAAACTTGGGAAGTTGTACTTCGACCTGAATGAATTTGGCAAGCTGGAAAAAATCATTAAACAGTTGCGGTATTCATGCAAGGTCAGAGAGTTCTACTTACAATGACTGATGTCATCATGTCATTTCATTTCTGCTTCTTAAGGAGGTTGCTTTGCTTTTGCTGAATTTACTGATGTTATGCGTCGCACAACTACAGTATTTAAAGGCAACCCGGAATCACTTTTGTTTGTATAAAATGAAGCAGTCATAAGTCAAAGAGATTTCTATTTCAGAATGAACTCGGCGAGGAAGATCAGAAAAAGGGTACGCAACTACTTGAAATTTATGCCCTTGAAATTCAGATGTATACAGAACAAAAGAATAATAAAGCTTTGAAGGCACTGTACGAGCAAAGTCAGTTTGTCAAAAGTGCAATACCTCATCCACTTATAATGGGCGTTATTCGCGGTCCGTTTTTGTTTTTTATCACATATAATAATTAATTAATCCTCAAGAGGGCACTTCATGACATTCCTTAAATCTTTTTTATCCATGAAGAAAATACTGTATTCTAGTTTTTTTAGAATGTGGAGGAAAGATGCATTTGAGAGAAAAGCAGTTTGAAAAAGCTCATACTGATTTTTTCGAAGCTTTTAAAAATTATGATGAAAGCGGATCGGAGCGAAGAATTGCATGCTTAAAATATTTGGTACTTGCGAATATGCTAATTAAGTAAGTCACCGCTGCCGGGTTAATAATTACCGTAACATGGATCTGTATATGTAAAAAAAACTGTTGCTAATAATCAGGTATGATTGGTGATTACTTTTTTTCTTAGATCTGGAATAAATCCATTTGACAGTCAAGAAGCGAAACCATTTCGCAGTGACCCTGAAATAGTTGCAATGAATCAACTCGTGGGGGCTTATCAAGACAATAATTTGATGGAATTTGAGAGTATTCTTGAGAAAAATCGTGATGCCATCATGGCTGATCCATTTATTCGTGAGCATATTGAAGAACTCCTTACCAACATTCGTTCGCAGGTTTGATTAGTTTTTTCATATTTGCTGTATTTATTGTATTTGAGCAGCTCGACAAACATGCTTAATTTCATTTTTACTTTATAGGTGATAATTGCAGGTATTGATAAGTCTTTGTTTGCCTTACTCCCGGATTTGTTTGTCTTTTCTGGCGGAAGAACTTCGCGTTAAAGTCGAAGAAGTTGTGATTCTTCTCGCCGATTTGATTCTTGATGGTGCACTGAATGCAAAAATTGATGAACTCAGTGGTATCCTTATATCCGAACCAACTAAGAAAACAACAAGGTAGTCATATTATTTTTTCATATTTGATAACATGGCCGATCCCTGGCTCATGGATTGAATTTCACTGAAACACTTTTTTTGATCATAACTCGAAACCACTTGGCAATCAATCATCCAGTTTGAGTGTGGGATTAATATAGCCGGAACTGAGAAAAGATAGAGTTACATGGAAAAGATATGCCGAAATAAAGATAGTTGCCAAAAAAATTTTTTTATCAAGTTCATTGGAATGCCGTATGCTATGATCCCTCAATTTTTCCATAATTGCTAGAGGGAAGTGCGTCTTACACTGGCTCATTTGTTCTGGAATTGAGCTCTTCCTAATTTTGATCTTTCTGAATCTTTCAGATGTGCAGCGATTTCGAGATGTGTGAAACAGTTATCTTCATTACATTTTTCAATTGTAGATAGATGCGCATAGTTTTCTCAAAGACTATCGCATATGCCCCACTATTGAACTGATGTGGCGAATTTCTGATTCCTTGGCAAAATCTTGCTGCGTTCAATTGAATATTTGCATGTCCCTCACTTATATATGAATTAGAATGAAGACATGAAGGCAAGCCAGCTTTCTGTATTGTAATAAATGAATTTGATGGTTTGTATTATTATAAATGTATTTGATGACCGGATCATGTTGTCTTACATTTCCACACTTTTTTCGTGATTCTTCGGGCTAGTTTCGGTCGAAAAAAGATATAAAACAGTTGGTGTGAAGCTAATGATGGTGGAATTCTTATTTTTTATGTTCAGTATACATTTTCTTTATAATTCCGCGGTTGTTTTATGTATAAATTATTAGAGTTCTTCAAAAACGGTTCGGTTCAATTTCACGTTTTTTCACTGCTCTGATTGCTAATAAATTAATGTTCCATCATAATGCAACTTTTGAAAAAAGTATTGAAATCAAACCAACCATTTTGAAATATTACACAAATAATAATTTGGATAAAGTGGAACTGCAGAATCAATAACACTATCTTCTTGTTTTGTCTTGTCCGTTTAGTTCTCGTAACTTTTATTTCATTGTGGGGAGGTATGCAGATTAGGTGCTTAAATGTAGGGAAAAAGGATTTAAGTTTTTTTTCCTAAATGATAAGTTAGAAGATTAGGTTAGGATTCAGAGCTCAATAAAAGCAGTGTCGAACCGCATGTACAATCAGGATATGGCTTCATCATTTGTCTCACATGTCGCGAATTAGATAGCTCGTAAGTCAACATTGTCATAATTCAGATGTTTGAATTTTGATTCCTCAAATCTTTTTTTTTTATTAATGTCTGTGGTGTCGATCTATTCATACAAGTTTCGTCTTCTATAGCAATATCCATGCTACCCTCCATTACGATAATACTGTAGTTTCCGGGTTTCCTACCTATTTATTCTTATATTCTTCATACCAATCGGCCTGGTTTCCCCTTTCTTTCCTTTTCTTTCTTCCTTTTGAGTTTGTTGAGTTGCGTCAAATAATATTAGTTTTTGTATCGTCATTGTATATTGTTGCGTTCATTCGTTTACTGCGTTGATGAATTGTTGAATTACGCTCACGATCAAACGATCAACGCTACAAAAATTCTCGGCCCTTCGACCTACAATACAAAAAAAAGGAAAATTTTTTCCCTACAAAGAGAATTTTATTGCCAAAATATTGTAATGAATTCTTTCTAATCAAAGGTTCTTTTTACTCAATCTCTTACTTGTTAAGCTTATGGTGTAGCGATAATTTTGGAACCAACCACTGCATTTCAGAACTAACAAGTGTCTGCTTAGCATGGGCGACCTGGCCAACTACAAGATTTTTTCACAGAGGCTTGCATTCGTTTGAATTAGGCCGTAAAATAATTAGTAGTGGATTTCGATGGGTTGCGAAAAGGAAGGTACAATGTGAGAAGTACTTGGGAATAGGAAGAATATAGAGTGGTGTTTGTTTTTTCTGACTGATCTTACATTTCTGTAGACTTTCTAGGTCAAGTAACTGACATAACTCTGCTGGAATTTTACCGGATAATAGCCAGTTTTGTAGAAAAAAGTGGCTCACTTGGGAACTCACATAAAAAGAGGTAAATGGCAAGTTTTTCATCTGACGAGAATATTCCTTCATTCTACCGAGATATTCTACAAATACAATTCAAATTGAAAAGGAGTTTTATGGGTGAGAGATCGTAGCAAGTTTGGAAAGGGCTCTTTCGGAAACTTTTTTCTGGCAAAATACAATTACAGTATGAGCATGGATGGGTGGGAAATCTGGTCTCTCTAGGTATATTATCAGGTCTAAAGTGTGACTCATTTTGTTCCAGACGAAAAACTGATGGAATACTTGTATTAACGTGAGCCGAAGTAACAATAGCAACAATGGAAAAGCAGCTGGAGAGCGGCTAAAAATATATTCCATTCAAATGGTTCCACTATCCGTAGGTTGCTTAGCTCTTTGGACTTCTTGGTATTTATTCATCAGCCATCATATGTTGTAAAGATGATTTTATGGCTTTAGTAAAATTTTAAATTGGTGTGCTATGCGGCTGCGTGTTGTAATCATGTTCGATTGCTTTGCAGCACTTCACGTTTGCAGGATAAATAAAAATCAGAATAGTAGAGGTTTGGCATTGATTTTGTTGTGGTTTCTTCGTGCTATACAATGGCATGTCTTCAAAAACTGAGACAGGATGTCGCAACATTGGAGTCTCTGTTTCGGAAAGAACACGAACGGTTTCAGGTTTGTGAAATGAGCTTTAAAAAGTTATAAAAAAGTACTTTTTTAAAAACTTCATGTTTCTTTCATTTTAGGTGCTGTCAGCATCTGTCGATGAAATTACCTTCCAGTTCATCAATCCGCAAAACAAACCAATTGTTGTCACTGCTAACGTTTTAGTAAACTTTGAATTTTGCATGAAACAAAGAAAAATAAAGAAAGATGTGAAAATTGTACATCTACTGCAGTTGAAAATTCTTGTAGGATTACTGTTTGAATATTGCAGGAAAATTATCCGCATGTTGCACCTATCTGGTTTAGTGAGTGTGATGACTCTACAGTTACCGCGATTTTGCAGTCACTTACTGAAGCAGAAGCACCATGTTACATTTTACCGCAAACCCATGAACTTGTTTCACGCTTGTGTTCGTACTACAATGTTACTATACCAACTGAATTAATCTCCATTGGCCCCGTATGTTTCAGTTTTTTTTCCTCCATCATCAGTTTAGAAATTCTGAAGATATTCAATTGCGTACACTTGGTTTGCACGTTTCTTCCGGGTATGTGTGTATGGAATTTAAGTGAAAATCCATTTTTTAAACGATTAAAAAATTGAATGGAATTTTTTATATGTTTCCTTACACTTTCTCTCAATACAAAAGAAATGGTAGAATCTGTTTGTCATAATTCTTGAGCAAGTTGAAATACTATTCAGTATTTCGCCAACTTGATTTTACAAATGTGTTTCTATGCTCTTTATAGGCTGGAGATGAAAGAGATGAGGGAATGGAGAGTGATGATGATTACATTCTAATGGAAGAAGAAACAGCGTCTCGTAAAGATGCAGGCGATGAAGAAGTATCTTTTTTTTGTTTTCAGCGTCTAGGAAAACTTTATAATTTATTGAATCGACGTCATTCTACTACACTGGTCTTAAATTTCCAGGAATTATCAGCAGAACAAAAAGCAGTATTTGCGAGGCTTAACCATGTACAGCGGGAACAACATTTGACGGGTGCTGCGGCTGGTTCGGTAACAGCTACTGATAGACTAATGAAAGAGCTTAAAGATATATATCGTTCTGATCATTTCAAGAATGGTGAATTTTTAAGATAATTTCATTTTAATATTTTTCAGTTTCTAAGTACTTTCTCTTTTGGTTTCAGGTGTTTATTCGGTAGAGCTTGTAATGGATAGTCTCTATGAATGGCACGTAAAGTTGAAAAAGTAAGTTTCTATGACTGGTTTACCTTGCGATTTTTCACCACATAGTTTGGTTTTATCCTTAGCTTTAATGATAATTTCTATTAAACAAAATATTTTTCATTCAAGAGTGGATCCCGACAGCAGCTTAGCACACGATATGAAAATGATGAAAAGGAAAGAATCTCAAGACTACCTTTTGTTTCATTTCCTGTTCAAGGATACATTTCCGTTGGTTATCTGATTGTTTATAGTGTTTGAAAAGAGTTCCGTAAAATATTGATATAATGACTATTTTTTGATTAGATGTTATAGTAGATTTTTTTGTCCTCATCAAATATTTAATCTTCGAAGTGTGAAAATGTATGAGTTAAATTAAACTGCTGAGGATGTGTCAAAACTCATGCAGATGATAAATTTCCACACTCCTTGTTTCAGTTTCGAACCGCCGTTCGTGCGCTTAGTTTCTCCAACAATTACGAACGGATTTGTTTTGGGAGGTGGTGCCATTTGCATGGAACTGCTAACAAGGCAAGGATGGTCAAGTGCATATGGTATTGAATCGTTGATATTACAAATCGCTGCTACCTTGGTAAAAGGAAAGGTCTGTCTCTTTACTCTTTTGTTGGTAAAAATGGAATATTCACAGATGAAATAAACACATATTACGGTTTGTCAAAGAATTGTTATATAAGACACACAGTATGGAATTTTAAAAAAAATATATTTTCTCCACAGTATGGATTGTCTTAGTTGATTTACAGGCACGCATCAACTTCTCAGTAAAAGGGCAGTACAGTTTGGCGCGAGCCCAGCATGCATTCTCTTTGCTTGTACAGACCCATGCGAAATCTGGATGGTTCACACCTCCTCAGGCAGACGGATAACGAACGTAATAGTTAAAATAACTTCGTTGTAGCATCTGTAAGCAGTCATTGTATTTTGCTATTGTTCAAGGACTATGCGGAATTATTCATTTAGTGCAATTCGTTCTTTCAGTGCTTGGTACTTCATTTTTCTCGTATATTTTCATTAATGTGTTTCTATTTCGGATGTTATTATAGGGGGGTTTTTTTTTAAATGTTTCATGAGTACTGCAATTCTGCTTCATGTTTTAGGCAATCTCTTATTTTTTCTTTAAAATTGCCGTTATTTTTTGAGAATTGTATGATTGATACTCATAGTCAGCTTCCGGAAAAGTAGCTCCATGGCTTATTTATATATATCTATATATTGCGAAGTTAATGTTTATATATATAATTTTGGGAAAATAACGGCTGCTCAAAATAAGCAACGCAAAATGACCGTTGCTCAAACCATTACATATATATAATTATCTATATACGATTTAATGAAATTGAAATGGCCTCGCTCCGGAAAATAATATGTCAGCAAAGAACATTCTATTCGCACATCATGAATTTTTTTAATGACTTCATTATGAAAGTACTGCTTTAAATGATATGTTGTAGATTATCACTTCAATTTTTTACTTTTTTTGAATTGCTACTTCTTCACCTGCTCTAAAATTTTGTTATCTTCCCACCATATTCATCGAACGTTTTCGAATAAGGGGTGCAAGTTGCATTTTGGTCTCATTTAAGTGAAGTCACGATGAAGTCTAATTGAGCTACGCGTAGTTTTTTTTATTCAAAATCGTTCCTTGATATTACCTGTTTATTGAAATCTGGATACTGAGAATTCTAGGGAGATTAACCAATAGCACTCGTAAAGCATTATGAAGTGTTTTACAGTCTGCTGCTTATTGATTCCTTTCTCATTTCTGGAGTGATCTTTTATTTGTGATGTGAATAAAACTAGGTTCTCTGTGTTACATTTCTTTGCTTTGCAATCCTGCGAATGTCACAGATATGGTTACTTGAAGTATATTGCGTGCCAATGCTATGTAAAGAAATGTAGTACTTCTAGAAATTGCTAAAGCCATCATGTGTAACTTCATATATCTCTATCGTTTGACGACTGAAGCTTTGCTGACTGAAATATGATGGGAGGTTTTGAATGCGAAAGCTTCACGCGATAGCTAGCGAGAAAGATGTTGGTCTGTAGACTGGTATGGTTGGAGCTCCAAACTCTTACGTAAAGAAAATGTTCGAATAAGAAATGTTACATGTTAATTGGATTTACAGATTTCTATTGGAAATTTTCTGTTGTTTCATGCAGTAACGAAATTCCTGATGTTTTGGTGGATTGTTGTTACCGCCTGGTTAATATTCTTTTGGGACTTCTATCTTTCTGCGCGGCAGGTGAGCTCAGGGTTTTTCATTTATCATTACATATTTTCATATAATGATGAATTCGATTTTGCTATTATGTAGGGGTGTTTGATCTCTTTGGCTACTGTTTTTTTTTTTCTTATCATGATCAATTCTACAGAGTTTCACATCAGCAAAATACAAGTTGGAGCAGTTTCCGCTGCTTTATGACGGTGGCGAGACAACACTACTGCATGGTAAAATTGCAGTAGAAGGAACTCTTAACATCACTTTGTAGTTGCAGTTACATTACTTATCCCAGTTTAGAGATTTGTCGCAGTTCATTACGGTCAAATAGATAATGTGGCATGATTGACTGTTTTTAATTGTGAGTGTGAGTTTACAGTATCGTGTTCATCGTGATACCGTGAAACGGCCACATGAAGTAGAGGATTTGATGAGCGAAGGAGAATACCGAAAAGCTCGGGTATACAGACTTGACAAGCATCGCTTTTCCTTTGTGTACTCTATATACTCGCAACTAGAGTTAATGGTATGTCGCATTTCTTTTTCCAATTCCTAACTGGAAATCTAAATAGAATCATTTAAATGCTCTATTTGTGTTGTTCGTTTCCGTATTTCAGTGTAATTTTTTGCAGGCTGTTCTGGTTTTCTGCTTACCCCGTATTTTATGGAATGTGAGTGGAGCTTTCAACTTGAGATTGGGTTTTACGAATGAAGTTGGTTTTTGTCACTTATGTTAATTCAAAGGAGAAAAAGAAGTGATAGATCGTGTTCACTTTACTGAATAGACTAGCTTAAATATATTTTTCTATTTGACACTTAAACTACTGTTAGCATCCCTTGGATTTTCGTTGGATTTAAATTAACAGGAGGTTTTTGAATTCCCGAATTGAAATATTTCTGTAAAAGGGAATTTCCAAATAACTATGATGACTTTCAGATTGCGCAAACAATAACCTTCATATTGTTTGTATCGGTTATCGAAACCATAAGTGGTTTGCCATGGCAGCTTTACGACACGTTTGTAATCGAAGAGAAACATGGGTTTAACAAGCAGGTCATTTTAATTTGATCGCACTTCCAAAGTTTTGATGGGATTATAGTTCACATTTTTTTATTTTAAATAGAAGGAACAACTGAAAGTGGATTGTAATGAAAAAAAAATGCATGAGTTTCGTTTAATTTTGTCCTGGAGTTTTGAAAAAGGGGTTTACTTTTTTTTGCCTACCTTATCAGTCAGTATACGTTTTCGCCTACTTTATCAGTGAAAAATCAAAGATTTGAATATAAATGGGGAATTGCAGACATTGGTTTTTTTTCTAAAAGATAAAGCTAAGAAGTTTGTGGTATCATTAATCATAACGGCACCAATAGTGGCTATAGTTGTGTACATTGTGGAACGTGGAGGACCGTATTTCTTCCTATATGTTTGGATCTTCCTATCATTTGCCATTCTCGTGAGTATTTTTTTTCTCAGCAAAAGATTAGAATTTCTTCAAAACAAATTTAATATTTGCCAACTTCAGCTATTAATGACGGTTTACACAGAATACATCGCTCCATTATTCGACAAATATGTTCCACTTCCTGAAAGCGAGCTGAAACGAAAAATTGAGGATCTTGCTAGAAAAATAAAATTTCCACTGAAGAAACTGCTCGTAGTCAATGGTAAAGTTGTAGCGGAGTTCGTGTCACTGTTATTTTATTAAATTCCTTTGCACCAACCATTTGTGCAGCTACACTACGTTCCAAAGTTGTTGTATTTTAGGTTCAAGACGATCAGCACATAGCAATGCTTATTTGTTCGGCTTTTGGAATAATAAGCGTATTGTGCTTTACGACACGTTATTTGGTGAAGAAATGAGAGCAAAACTAAAAGAGAATTCTAGCTTCTCTACAGTTAGTGGTCATGCATGAAGAAATTGGGATATTATTGATCTAATTTAATGATTTTCAGGAAAATCAAACTGGAAGTATTTGAGCTGTCTCTTAAAAAACAAAACATTTTGTTGCTTTTCTCAATCGAATAATTTTAAGAACAGCATTTTTCATGGCCTTAAATATATTTCAGGAAGATGAGCAAAGGGATGGAGAAATTAGAGAACGCAAATTAGGTATGGACGACAATGAAATTTTAGCTGTTCTTGGCCACGAATTTGGACATTGGGCATTGTGGCACGCAATTATCCAGATCGTTTTTACTGAGGTCGTTTTTATTGTCATTTTTTTAGCAATTGTCGTGAAATTTTTACTGCCAGACAATTTTAATATAAAGTGCGGAACAATTTGAATAAGCAAAGTAGGATAACAGTAATAAGAAATTGAAGACGTCGGATGAGGTACGGTCGTTTTTAGAATGCAAGAATGGGATCATTACTTGGGTTATATATAACGAATAATTTTGCATCTGCATCATATTTGTCTCTGGTAATTCCGAAACAAAGGATTTAGAATTTGACTAACAAAGATTAACAATTTCTGAAACAAAGGCCTTTCAATCTTTGCAAACAATACATTGCATTTTGTTTTCAACATGGGCTTACATTAGCATTACTAAATCAAACAAAGGCTTTGTAACGGATTAGAATTTTCTGGGCAAAAAAGGATTTTAGCAATTAGATGACTGACTCACAACAATAATTAAGGATGCAACAGAAAGACTATTTCAAAATCAAAAATTTCTTGATGTTTTTGGGTATTTAAAGTTAGGAGAGTTCAGATTTTTTTTAGATAAATTTGCTGTTATTGCTGGTTATATTTGCGAAGTTCTATCGTGCCACTTCGCTATTCCACGCATTTGGCTTTTATGATTCAAGACCGACGATTATTGGGTTTATGATAGTTTTCCAGTACATCACTGCGCCATATAATGAATTATTATCGTTCCTTCTGACAGTTCGCCTTTGAATTTATTTTTTTATAACTTAATTTAATCGCATGTGTTGTTTTTGAGTCGTTTTTCTATTGCTTTGAGGGCCCTAATAATCGTTTTAACTGCTCATTGAAAGGGAGGGCTAGATCTTTCAATACTTATTCTTGTATTTAGATAATGTCGAGACGTTTGGAATTTGCTGCGGATCGTTTCTCCGAAAAACTCGGTTTTGCGGACGAGTTGCGTAGGGCCCTAATCAAACTTGGCAAGGACAACTTGGTTTTACCAGTTAATGATCCGCTGTACTCGATGTTCAATCATTCTCACCCACCAGTGTTAGAAAGGATCGCCGCTCTCAAAAAAGTTAAATGATTTAGCTTTTACTTCGTGGACAGTGTGTTAGTGTACCCTAACCCTTCATTTATTGTTAAACTCTTCGTTAACGTTAATATATATAGGTGTACTTAGTGGTGCTTGATGTCAAGTCTTAGTGACTTTAATGTTGCAATGGTACTTTTATCAGTAAGAATTTTGCGCGGTGCATCTCAACAGTTTTAGTATACCATACTTATGACCTAACGTTATACGTGACGGATCGACAGACCCAGCCTTTGTTATATTTAAATCAGGCCCCCTACCGAAACTAGAATTCGTAAGTTAGTCATCTATTTTAGCTATCTTTTTGATATTAAAGCTAAATTGTTTTCCCAATTTAAGTTGAACGTTTATTCATCAGCAAAGTTCAGTAGCATTTGACTGTAGTGCGTCGTCTTACATGACCCCCTGAGGTTCGAAACGACTATTTATTTCACACTTTGCTTTTTAATATGGCTTAAAAAATTGTGACATTGTTTGAAAATTCTTTGTATGACGGGTGACAGGAATCAAATTTTGAATACTAACAGTGCAGCTAATTGTAAGAGTAAGTCGTCTCAAGTGTGCAAATCCCAGTTTCGTCTGCATGACGACACAAAAGTACGTTTGAAACATATGGAAATGTTGGGTAAACTACAGCCGATTGCTTCGCAAATGGTGAAGTTATGTTCTTTTCGATAAAAAATAATAACATCAACAAAAAAACGGATCTCCAAGAAGGGGCTGAACAGAACAGGAAGAGTCAAGGCGATGAAAATTCAACGTTAAGTACAATACAAGTTAGTCCGAATCTGCAAATATTATTTTGGTAGCTTTCTTCGATTCTTCGTTTTCAGTTTTTCTCAGTTTCCTTTCTGGTGTGTTTTCAGTTACTTCTTCAGCTGATCTCTGTAAAAAAATAGACCGAAACTATACGAGATGGAAAATTTCAACTTCGAATCAATTCTTCATATCTATCCTTAAGAAAACTACAAATATATTGGCGAACACAACAAATCACGCATGTTTATCTACGCTATGAACTGCACCAATTGTTAATGTCTACCTTTTCACCTCGCGCAATACTATTCCGCGCATCATTTCGTCCTCTACCACGACCGCGGACCCTAGCCCCACGTCGGTTTTTGGCTATCCTTGCCTGCTTATCAGCTTTCCGTTTACTGAAGTTATTCCAGTATTCTTCTTCTTCTTCGCCTTCAAGCACAGTTCCCTTTAGTTCATTCCCCCCGAATAATACCTTTCCATCTCCTTTTTCTACTGCCACCTTCCACGCTAGAGCAGCACCGTTTTCTTCACCACCAAAACGGATTTGGGCCTCAAAAATTGTAAATTAGAACAAAAAGATCCCGATTAATAATAGAATTATCTTTACCGGATAATATTTCCATACTAAGTTAAATTAAAAGGTCAAATATCCTACCTTCTCATCACCCTTTTCGTATACAGCATACTGCACATCACCGAACTGCTTGAAAAAATCCTTGACTTTTGCGATATCACAATCTTCCTTAGGAATATTTTCCACTGATAGCACTAATCCTTTAACGAAATGTACCATCTCCAAGTTTTTCTTTGATTCTGCTTCGACAGCCTTCTAAAATTTAAGAGATAACGGAAAACAAAACTTGACGGAACTATTTCTATTTTAAACAGATTAACGATGCCGAAATCGATCTAGAAACCACGTGGCAAACCTTTTTAGCTTGTTTCGCAGCACGAGCAGCTAGTCGTTTTTCTTTCAGTTCTTTTTGTTTATTAGCCCAATAATCATTCCTGAAAATCAATCACATAAATCCGAAAGAGCTTTGCTTTAAACAGCACAGCAGTCGAATATATGCATACGGCTACATGAAAAAACTGTCAAAACTTGCTGCATCATTTTCAAAAGGTCGTTGCCATTGAACTGTTTCGTATCATTTTTAACAAAAGCTTCTGCTTCCGCTTGATCTTTATAGGTGACAAATACCGAGCCTTTGAAGGATCGGTTTTCAGATTTTTGACGACGCATCATCACATTTTCAACATTTCCAAACTGTTTAGCGAAATTCAAAATATCATCCAGTTTCGTGTCTCGTTCAAAACCTTTCTAAAAATAGGCCTATAAACTATTTTAAAAGCAAACGGCCATCTTTTAAAATGAAAGCTTTCTGAAAAAAGTACGGCTCTTGCAAATGGTTAGGGCTGCTTATTTCAGCGAAGCAAAACTCACAATGTATACTGTACGCCGCTTCACAACTTGCCAATATTCAAGTGAATTTTCTGGTAATGGTACTTCAAGATTACGCCGTATTTTACTACCATCTTCAGATACTTGTATCAGCTTCGAATGCTTCAAAGAGTCCCCAATTATTTTAGAGTCGGAACAAATTTGTGCCAGGCGTTTGAATTTAAGCATCGTTGTAAGCTGAATCCCTAAATAAAAAAAGCGTTTACAATTGAATAGCATTTTTCTGAATTTTACTTAATTTCAGATAATTCAACGTAAAATCAGCTTTAAACGCTTTGAAACAAAAAGAACATGTATATCTTCTTTTTCACGCAAATTCTATTAGAAAACATGGGATTACCAAAGTTCTACATTAAAAAAAAGGAAATTACTCACACCCATCATCTTTTTTGATTTCTTCCTGTAGAAATCGATCACGCGGCAAGTTAATATCGCCAAAATAATACTAAAATTAGAGATTGTTTTGAAATGAAAGAGAAAAACTAATAATTCATCACACGAAAGTTTTGCATTTATATATCATTCAACAATTTACCTCTCGCACATGATGGTAATTTGATACGTATATAATGGATAAAATGAACACCGTTTAAGTTATAATTTAGCATTGTGCCGACTAATAGAACTGCAGCTAATATCAAGAAATTTGAGGCTAAAATAATTTCAAACTTAATGCTAACTTACTTCAACTTGTTCATTAATCTTCTGCTGAATGTTAGTATCGGAGTCATTATCGACTGAATTTTCTTTCATTATCGTAATACTCCCCGAAAGTGAACTTGCATCGACATCACTGTTATTTTTATTCTCGCCATTGTCATTTGCTACAGTCGTCGCGTTATTATTACTATTCTTAGCAGAATTTTGACTGCACTTATCACCGATTGCTTCTCGATTCGTATCCATCTGCATTAGCTCTCCTTGAGATCCTGAAAAATAAAGTCATACTTTAATATATGGCAACTCGCCTCCATATGACGAATTAACGTGGAGTAGATAGTCGGGACTGGTGACCTAAACATTATAATGAATTAATTTGATCAAAAACGCAACAAAATAGGTGGAACAAAAACAAAGCAAGCAAATCACCATACATGCTTCAAACTCGGCATATTTAAATGATTTCTGTAAATAATTACACTGTAGAGTTAGTATAATCAAAACATGCTTCAAACTCGGCATGTTTTGATTATACTAACTAATTTGATGGGTAGTGTCACAATAAGCGAATATCTGGTCTAGTGAGAGAGTATGAGTAATCTGCTAAAAGAGTTCCCGGTGCAATTCCCAACAAATCCCCATCACCAGTCCCCCCATAACTCTTGGCCAGGCTATGCATACCCTAAACTGCCGAGTACAGAAGCAAAACTCAACAAATCATCAAACAAAACTGAAGTACTAGACGACAGAGATCTTCTTTGGACCATTTGAATATATAGTAGCGGAATATTTTTCAAATTAAAACAATGAGATTTTATTTTTTCACAAAAGCTTGTAGGCGTGACCCGTTTCCTTAAAAAAAAAAGTTACTCCTGAGCCTGGAAGGCCTTCGGGAAGTTAATTGCGAGGGATTGAACCAATAAATACTGTAGAATTCTGCAAGGAACATGCTTGATCGAAGTCGAAAAATGTATCAGTCACATCAAAACTGACACCGAGGTACAAGTACCGGTTCACACATAGATTTTACATTAACAGAGATAATAGCAGGTCTGCAGCACTCAGCAATTCCGAATTCAATGATTATCATCGAAAAAGGGATAAACATACTTTGCTGTTCCTTCTTAATGACAAAAAAAAGAGGAAGGATATAGTCAGCGATGAAAAAAGCAATCATCTAATCGGTTTAGTCAGATTATTTCCATCACTATGAAAACTTTTATTTTCCTCTTTGAATGTTCCAATTAAATGTCCGCGTTTACTGATCAACACACCTCATCTGACTTGGTTTTTCTTCGGAAATCTTTGAGGTTTTTGTTGTTGCTACAATACAACCAGCAACAGCAATATGAACAGAGTTAGCAGGGAAAATATCATCACTCTTCTAATATATATTTCTTCTCTTTCATAATGAAATCCTATCGGACATGAAATTTTTCCTGTAAATCGTAATGTCTTCTACTACTTGCCCAGGTAACGGTCACAGAGAAATAAACAGACTGTGTGGTTTTCGGTAACTGTCGCCTGACATTATGCTTACCTGATTTATAAGTTCTGATATATTCCTACAGTATTCTCAGTTAATCTCCGGCATTATCACTTCTTAAGAAAGCAACCGATGCTAATAATAGTGAAGAAGTGCTGTAATGAGGAAGATTGATAAACAGCTGGTGAATGGCGAGAAAGAGTGCAAAAAGAAATTTTGATTAGAACAGGGAAAGGAGCTTAGTTCCAGCAGGCAACGATGGCAACTGTTCCAACCACACTTATTGTCTTTTCTTTAAAGGATTATTGAGTTGATGAATAAGCAAATTAACCTCATTTTTTTTTTTGGCCAAGCAAATTACACAGAAAACATGCAATGGTGAATGTTTCCGGTCTCTTGTATTGTCCAATTATTTCGAAACATGTCCGCCGATATGCGGCAAATGCGCAATGCAACCATCCGTTGCGGAATTTTACATCCCATGAAGTGAAGGAATAAATTCTGCCCGATTATTACATATATTATCTTTGCCACCAGCATTCAAGATAATCTGATCAGTTTGTTTATGTCGTCTCAATAAAACAAAATGAACGATTCATCGCATTGGAATTCATCCGAAAAATGATTTGTTATTGCTGTTTAATATTATTATTATTATTATCATTTATTTCATTTTGTTGAAACAAAAACATAGCAACAGATGTTACAATGCTGGAATTAATATCACATATATCACTAGTGGAACACTTCCCAAGCGTTTAG
>JABVXS010000114.1:0-52692 GCA_013365335.1 Madathamugadia hiepei
GAAAAACGAACTGGAAAGGAGGTGTGACAATCGACGGTGAGCATCTTACACACCTATGCTTCGCTGATGATAACGTGCTCATCGGGAAAAGCATACCTGAAAGTCAGCAGATGCTGCATGAACTTGAGAAAGCCGGAAACAAGATCGGACTCTATATAAACCGATCCATCAGATCACAAGGTTTGCCGAGAGCACAAATGAAGCTAGGTGGTAAGGTCATCGAAGAAGCCGAAAAATACGTCTATTTAGGACAAGAAGTCAACGCACGAAACGATCTCATGGGAGGAATCCAAGGGAGGGGAAGAGCAGGATGGCACGCATTTAAGAAAATGAAAGACATCCTCCTGAACCCTCTTTAACACTGAAGATGAAAGCGAAGGTCTTCAACTCGACGGTATTTCCTGCGATGCTGTATGGATGTGAAACGTGGCACCCACAAAAGCTGAAATACAGAAATTTGAGGTGACCGAATAAGCCATGGAACGAATGCTGACCGTAATTTCGTTACGAGATCACGCCCGAACGAAGAAATATGACGTCAAAGTGGAGTATCCAACATCGCACAGGAAATCAGAACGAGCATATTGAAATGGGCTGGACATGTATGCCGCAAGCAGGATAGTCGGTGGACCACCAAAGTCCTCGATTGGTATCCTAGAGGGGTTAAAAGACCTCACGGGAGACGTCCAAAAAGCTTGACCGACCGAATTAAGGAAATATGCGGCGGAACCTGGAGACAGATTGCTCAAAACCGAGGAAACTCGCTGAGAAATCGACCGATCAAAGAAGTAAGGAAGAATGATTTTGCATTAATTCAAGTTTAAACAAGTTAGAGTTTCAAATGGTTAATTAATAACTAATAATTGTGCACAATCATTTTGAATTTTTCCCTTCTCTCTACATTTTTCATCAATCTATTCACACACAGAAATTCTCTTCTATCTTTCCTTTCTCTTTTTTTGTTCTCATTAGCATATGAGAGGGGAAGAGAGGGAGGAAGACAGAGAAAGAAAGAGAAAAAAGGAGGGAAAGATGAAAGAAGTCCACACAAACAATTCTCGTGTTGCTTTGTTGACCGAACAGGGATCGTAGTGGACAAATGGTCGGTGGCTCTCCTATTTGCCCTTTCACCTCTGCCTATACTTATTCTTCCCTTTCGTCCGAAACACCTTCACATTTTCTACAATAATTTCATATTGATTTCAATTAAAACATACTTTAGAAACGTTTTAAATGCAAAATGTAATTTCTGATAATAATAAATTTGGAAAATAGTCCAATTTAAATTTCTAATCGAAACAAACTCAATGTGGCCATTTTTATAATTTAAAATGAGTTTTCAATTTTTAATTTGAATTGGAACTTTGAAAAGATTTTACATTCTTTTCTTGACCTTTGCCCTTTCTTACTTTCACTTTGACTTTATTTGTATCTCCTCAATTAGAACTATAACATGAAAATTGTAAAATTTAATGTTTGGAAAGAGTTTTGATCTCTAAATTTTATTGTGGATATCCTTTAAGGCAGGATATTTCACAGATCCCGAATAAGTTTATTTTATAAACTGAAAATTATCGAAATTTTCCTGTTCTTAAAACTCCGAAAAACTTCATTTTAATAATTTAGTTGAAGCAAATTTGAAGGTTTTGTTGAAATAAGTGAGAAACTTTACCAGGTATAATGCAGGTTTTTTTTTCCGTTCAACGTTTGTCCCGCTTGGTTGCAGGTTCTGCTTCTGTGAAACATTGTCTTCATACCCGGTTGCTTAGGCGCAAGTTGTTGTGTTCCATTTCCCTTGTTATTGAGTTTTGAAGTTCGGGCGATTACTTCTTGCCCATTTCATCCAGGTGGCATAGATTTCTTCTTTCACACGGCCATTGTCGGAGATTGTTGAGCCAAGGTATTTTAAACTGTTGCATCTCATTTTCTTGCGACTGTCGTTGCCCGACCCACCCGTCGCTAAGGTCTGTCGTCGGTGATAACATATCTGGGGATTGGACCCTTTTATATGTATCGTATCAATCTCTCGACTTGCTGATTACCCACTGGACTATGGATAATCTCAGGATAACCAAGGAATATCAGTATCAGTGTGTGCAATGTATCACAGTAATTTCAGGTTGAATATCATCCATATTGTCGAAATTTAATTAATAATTTAAATAATTCTGCATTTGTCGATTTCTTGATGTTTTAGAAGAGAAATTTAATATTGTTTGCAATTCAGAAATTAATTAATTGCTAATATCCTATCACATCCGTATATTGCTAATGTAACATTTCGGATAAATTGAATTATTGCGCAAATTGATTAATTAATCGAATTTTAATTGAACTTTTCCATTTATTTTGTTCTTCAGATAGTGAGCTATTGGAAAAACAACACAATAACAAATAATATAAAATGCTATTTGTTACAGCATATCTGTCCTTCCATAAATTTCATTTTGTTGATGAAATCCATCTGTTTCATAAATGCCACTTAATTATTCACTCACCAATCGATACTCTCTAATACATTTACAATGTCTAAAGGTCATGGGTTAGTGGTGAACATTTTGTGTTTCTCAATATTCCATGGATTCATAAGAATTTCGGTAAAATTGAAATTTCTTCATGGTTATTTATTTCATTAAAAAAAACTGTTGTCGATTGGTTGTACTGCGATGGTTTTCTTAGGTGGGATTCCTTCAATACATCCGTTGCCAACCATTTTCGACGACCACTTACAGATGGAAGCCCTCAGACTCTTTCAAAATCAATTTTCTTTTTTCAATCAGAATTTCAAGCAATTCAGTCAAATTTCGGTCAAAAAATAATTGGGAAAAATTTTTTTAATTTAAATTTTGTCGGAATTTTAGTTTGAACATCTAGGAATGATTAATTTCAATGTTAATTTCCTTCCAGAAATGTTGAATTTAAATTAGTTTATTTATTAATAAATTCAATGCATTTCCATGCATTTATGAAATTTAAAATTTTCAATTGTTTTATTTTAGATGATAAATTTTTTTTCCAACCACATTTATCAATATATTTCCGGATATTTTTACCTTCCTTACATCCGGAACAACCGGTTCCGACTGCAATTTTAATTTGTACACTTTCAAATTTCCTCTGCATCGCTTAATTAGGGCGATGGAGACTGGTTGGTAATGAGATAAGTTATGTTTCAGGTACGGAATGCATTAGGGTAGTTTTAACTCGTCGATGGCATTTCCTCGTAGTAAATCGCTTCCTACTTTGCAGTAGAACACAATTTTGCTTGTAAATCGATCTACTTTTTTGAAACAAAAAGAACTAAAATTTCTCGTCTTCCCCATATCGAGAAAAGATTTCGCTGAATTTCAACAAGTTTACAATAAGAAAAGGCTAACAAATTTTGCTTGAAATTTGCAAATTTCATTATTTCAAATTAAGTATTTGAATTCTAATTTTTAGTATTACCCGATAAATTGTTTTGTGGTTATTAAATAATTTTTGTTTTTTCATGAAGAAATAATTTCATTTATTTACTTTCTATAATATTTTTACCAAAGATTTATTAAAAAATTAGCAATTAATTAAGTAATTAAGCGCGACAATGACAATTTGATAATGTTTGTTCAAATTCCAATTATTTCTATTTATATGTTCAAGGACGTGATGATACATTGCAATACATTAGTCATATTGTCACTCACAGTTATGTGACTGATGACAGTTCCACTGGTCAATATGACCATCTGAAAGTGTTGATGACGTGCCGAACATCTAAGTTTAAAGCAAGTTGAGGGTCAGGTGATTGAGTAATTTAAAATTAATTACATTATTTCAGATGGCAATCAAAGTTCTTATCATTTTGGCCTTATTATTTGCAACGAAATCTTTTTGATTATCCTCAATGTTAACAATTATTTAGTCAATCACCTGGACACAAATTTGTTTAATTAATTAATCACTGAGAGGCATTTTTGAAATCAAAAAAGATGCCAAAGGTACAAAAGTTTTATTTCAGATTGCTTTTTCCGACTGCTCTCTCATGAAATTCTTGTTGTCTTTTCAATCAATGATTGTTAATTATATTGATAATTCATCCTCAATTCACTTCTGTTGAACTCTTTGACGATTTGTGTAAATTTACAACTGACTTATCAAGTCAATATGTCTTTAAATTCATAACTGTCACAAAATTTCATATCAAATTTCAATCATTCATATTTCAGGTCAAATTTCAGTTCGTATGTTTTCAGAGTTATTCAAATAAATCATACCATTCTAAAGGTATGTGTGCTTTATCCACTGTTCCAACTCCTTACCGCACACCACTATTACCACCATCTCGTTCCAGCTATCGCTCCGATTTTAATCATCTGAACAATGGTAACTCGGTAAGGATTACTGTATTCATGTGTCACCACCTTTTCATCACTTCTAGTCCAAACCTTAAACATCAAATTAAATTAAACAGTGCACTATCTTCTTGCTCACGTATTCGAAGTCTATTTGCAACATATTAATTTCTAACCCAACGACTTATACAACAATGAGCACATTAAAAAGTTTGTAACAAACAAAATGCTTATTCTACCGATCCCTACAACTCAAACGACGTTTGTCACGTAAGCATGCGTGATACAGCAACACATTTGGAACATAAATGTGAAGGAAAACACGAGCAATGCCTTTTATGATTGTATAAACAAGGTTGTTAATTGAACTGATCATAGCATGAAATAGTTGCATGGATAATTTTACTGATAATGTCAAAGGTCATGATGATTATAATGGTATGGGAAGTGTTTGATATGAGTTAGAATGAAATGAGCAGATGGAGTAGGTCTATGAAAGTGAAGTGATTTAGAATTCAAGGGGGACGAACAGGTAACCTACCCATGTAACGATGATGTGAACTTGTCATATGCACATATTGGTGACATTTCCCCTCTTTAAAGACCCTTTACCTCTTCCCCCATTTTCATCCCTCATCCATCTTCACGTTTGGTCTTTTGTCAAACAATCTGCACTGTTATCTCTTAAAATATGGGCAAATCCCGATAATGTCATTCCGGATTAAAGTCAGACGAACGGGTTGCTATAAACTGCCATCGTCCGGTAGGAAATAATTTACGAGTACAATCGAGAGACTCTTCCGTTTTCTACAAGGTTGTTCAGGTTGCACCATCACCTTGTGGTCGTCGGATACATTCAATGCAACGCAAGCCTCCGGTAGAAGCTGATACGAATTTTCATAAGCGACAAGCTGAAGTTCGCTTGAATATCTCCAAGGTATCACGTCTCTTCTGCTAATTAATTTTTTAATCAAAAAGAAAATTCTCTACTTCACCAATGCTTTTTGTTTTTTTGTTTTTGAAAGGAGAGCAGGCTTGAGTTTTTTCTTTTTTCAAAGAGACTCAATAAGACGATAACTTTATAAATTTTGTGAAATTTAGTTTAAACTTGAATACCATGGTGAATTATAGGTCAGTGTTGTTGTACTTCAATAGTGATTTTGTCAACGATTCATTCAAAATATCATATTTGACATCAATTTCTCTCAAACACTTCAAAGTATATTTCAATTTTTTTCAGGTCAAAATTTCAATGCTCACATTAGCACTAATGTCTGTCGGGTCAATCCTTTTCGCATTCACGTCATTATTAAGCTTACTATCCGTTCAATGGAGAACCACTACAACGGAAATACCCAATTCAGCCACCGATGGTTCTACGGTAGTACGTTACGCCATGTACGAAATAGCAAGTTCGCTATTCCTGATCGCCGTGTCTACGTCAATTTCGACCTTTCTACTATCCACCTTGCAGCTTTTTTTTGCCCTCAAAATGCTAAAGGCAAACCCGACATCTATCAAAAGGTCAAATTTAAATTCTATTCTTTGGTGTAACAATTAAGTAATAGCGAAAATTCGTGGTAATATCACTGAACCGGATTCCTTACTTTTAATTTCTTAATTTCTAACTTAATTACTCATTATCTCTATTGTTTGCCTCACTTCAATTCTTTTAAATAACTTATCCATTCGTCGTTTAAACTTTTTCGCAAAAATTCAAAAGATGACTATTTTCAATGTTGAAATTTCAACTTATTCCTCGGAATGTTCAGGTTCAGATCTAAATCTTCTACCTTCATTCTTCAAGCTATCCCAGTTCGGTGCTTCTACCGACTCGGTAATCTGGAAGGACAGCATTGAGTAATATGACAGTTATGCGTATCACAACATTTCCCACTTCATTTCTTTTAATTTTTCGGTCATTAATTTCACACCGGAGACGAAAAATTGAATAGTTGCAATTCGAGCGATTCCCGGATGATTGCGAGTGATTAGAAAAGTATCAACTGGAAGGAGCAATTTGAGAGCACTCCGCTCAGACTTATTGAATTAATTGCTTCAAAGAAATAAGTGAAATAATTCGTTACCAAAAATGAAATTTGAGAAGCTTCGACGACCTCTGCTCATCATTTCCTAGCAGAATGAATGCA
Source organism: Madathamugadia hiepei (assembly GCA_013365335.1). NCBI lineage: Eukaryota > Metazoa > Nematoda > Chromadorea > Rhabditida > Onchocercidae > Madathamugadia > Madathamugadia hiepei. Next base: position 6,482 of record JABVXS010000114.1, read on the forward strand.
GTCAAACCAAATTACTAAATTGAAATGAAACTTTGTATACTTTACTGATTTAGGCGTTACTGCTAAACTTCCCCAATTTCACATATTTTTTTAAAACAATTAATTCATTAAATCTGAGAGATAGAGAAAGAGAGAAATCCCGTAATGCTTTATTATGCATTTAAACTTTTAAACTCTAAATTTATCGACCTAATTTATGATTCTTTTCAGGGTACTATCATTCTTAAATAGTGGGCGTTTTCTACGTTGTATTGTTTATACGACCTGGTTTTTCGCCGTACTTTTCTTCATTATTGGTAAATAAATTCTTCGTAATTAAGTAATCGAATTGAAATAGATGAATATGATTATTAATCATGATTAATTAAGCATAATGTAATAAATATAGGCAATATGGAAGGATTTGTTTTACTTTAAATAAAGAAAAGTAATGATTATCACGGAAAAGTTATAAGAATGAAAGTTATTCAGGTGTGCATTAATCTTTCAGGTAGCATGTTACAATGGATGTTATTGCCAGGGGCAGTTGGTACTGTGTCACGCGGTATTGGAGCAGCATTTGGTATTGCGTCAACTGCGCTTTGCACTGCAGGCTTTATACATTGCATCTACATGTGGAGCTCCACCGAGGATGAGGAAATTCAGGCAAGTTATATCAATGGTAATTTGTCAACATTAGTATGATTTTCCTTAATTTATGAAAAATCTCAAAAAAATTATCTTTCGACATTGTGAAAGGTCAGACTGATTAAGGTCAATGGTCACAGTCAAATAAACTTTTGTTCTAGGAGAATTAATGTAAAGATCGTGAACTATTCGTTGTATTTCTGTACCTTTCACTTATTCCTAACGTATTCATCGCAAATAATTAATGCATGTATGTAAGTTGTATATTTGCGACTTGGCTTGGTACCATTAGGTTGTATATGAGTTCGTGTTTTCTGACAGAATCTTGAATTGCAGAAGTATGTTGAAACTTTTTTTTGTCGAATATATTTAATTGTTTTGTAAAGAAGAACAACCGCAAAATAAAAGTCTTTCCTTACTAACTGACTTGCTTAACAAATGATTTACCTTTTCCGATCAATTAAGAACCGGAAATAGAATATTTCGGAATGCCACAGTTTTCAAGGTTATTATGTGTCGAAATATATAGGTTTTCTGAAGCATAATAATGATATTAAGTGAATGTTCCCAATCCTGAATTCGTTTTTCAATTTATATTAAATGGTCGGATTTGTTAAAAATATCAGCGGGTCATTCATTGCATGTGATCAGATCAGATTCAAGTCAACGTTAGTGGTCAGATGAGATTCAAGTCAGGATAATCCAATTTCATTGTTGAATTATGGCAAAAAAGGAATACAATACAGGTGGATTTATGGTTACCACGTGTGTCCTTAGCAACATCAAAGGAATGAGGAAAAGTTACGGTCGTTCTCAACGAACAGGTAAGGTCAACAGGATGAATGCATTTTACCTCTGAAAGGTACATATTCATTCCCATAGCACAATGAATACCCAGAGCATCCATATGTTCCATTCTATCCTGAAAGTAATCATCCAGGATGGAAGCTAATCATGTCGATGTATTCCAAATTGTTTCGTTCTTTTTTTTTCTCTCAAATTGATTGAATTATTTTTAATTCAACAAAAAAAAATCGATTGCACCAAAGTTTATTATGAATTTTCATACGAATTGATTCGTTTTCTGAGCAATTCCCTTCAGTCCGGAGATATCTATCTTTATGGTGTTAAATTGCTGAAAATTTGAAATGTAACGTTGATTTTCTACATCTCAAGATTATGCCAAACTAATGTGTCGTAATCGATTGATCACATTTTTTTATTTTTGTAATAATGTTGATAATTTTCCATTACATGTTAATACTTAAAAATTTTTCAAATCATATTTCGAACTGAAAGTTCAAATAGCATATCGATTTCCAAGATGAACAAAAATATCAGGAAATTCTTTTACGGTGAAATTGTCCAAATTTAACTTTATCACAATTCAATGTCAGAATTTCATATCTTGAAGTTGGCAGTGATAAAATTATCAATATGAGAATTGTGCTACGAAACAGAAACACTGCAATAGTAAAATGACCAGTCACAAATGTTAGCCCTAATTAGGTCTAACAAATCTAGAAATTCCATCAAACTCTGCTACAGCAGTCATTTATGACTACAATTTTATCATATGCAGTAATTATCGCATACTTATATGAACGTTATGTGTGAAGCGCCAAGAGTACGCCTTTCCAATTACTTTTCTTGTTACCTTTTTTTATTCGACTGTGATAAGCTGCATAATTTTAGCGGAAACTTCCAGAACATTTGAATTATTCAGTATCCAAACCAGCCAAAAGTATGTAATTATAATTCCTTTACTGGGTAAATTCGAAAATTTCAGGACAACAAAGTTTAATTGATTGGATGCTATATACAACTCTATAAATTGAACAGGTCATTTGGGATAAAACAGTTTTGAAGAAATCTAATATTTCCTTCTTTTAAATTTCAATAAACTTCATACCGCAGATGTGTGGCACATTGAACTGTGATTGCTATTTATCCACTTTCATGCTGAATCTTCCATAAAAACGAAAGTGATCCGAAGAACCACATGAAACAAAACAAAATGGGGTTTTAACTCTTTAAAAGCAAAAAAGTATTCTTCAGTATTGCATAAAAGAAAAAAAAACTACCCATAGCTCCAATAATTGTTGCAATAAAAATACGATACTTCCAAACTTGCAAACAATTTTAATATATTTTATTTTATTTTATTATACACAAACCTAGATAAATACGGAAATCAGCTAAGCATAAAAATGACTAAACATTTTTGAAAATTCGGATTTAAGCAGAGTTCCGCAAAATGTCCTCGAATTTCTTGAACTGTGAGCTTATGCTCATGTCGATGAACTTGTCACCAATACTGACCATCATACCACCAAGGATGCTCGGTTTAACGGTCAACTGAATTTGCAAATTCTGTCCGGGCTTTGCAAATCTGTTCAGAGCTTCCCTTAGAGCAGCTTCATGGTTCTTGCTAAGCTTCTAGAAATAAAATGGATTTTAATTGAATATGTGAAATTTTTTGAACTGTAAAACTAACAAAAACGGATGTTAATAGCAAATTATTCTGAATGATAATTATACCGCCTGATAATAGCAACAAAAATTCTTAACTGTGAATTCAACTCTTTTCTACAGGCCCAGAATGGATAATGCCGCACATTTTCCTCTCTCTTTTAGAAAAGAACAACTGTTTACGGATAAAAAAGTACGAGAAACGGTCTTACCTCAGCAGTAATCACTTCGACAACTAATTCATCGCGATGTGCACGCATGATTGAATCAAATAGTTCCATAATTTTTTCAAGGAGGTTTAGTCGGCCATTTTCCGCTAGTAAAACTAAAAAAACAAAAGCATAAAGCGAGAGCAGACAGATATTTCAAAAAATAATGGGATAAAATGGAAAAAATGAAAGTAGACGCATTTCTATTGCAATTTCGAAACCATCGATTTAAAAAAAACATAGATGGGGAAAACATAGGATTTTTCAAATGAAATAGAACTATTAAAAAACTACAACCTTTCTACCCTTCAGCGATAACCCATAAATTAAGCCTCTCCAGTACTCTAATGCACAACTCAATTATAGAAATTAAAAGTGTTAACATAAAGTAGAATAGAATGGCCAAGAAAAAAAGCTTTAAATATTTCTGAAAAATAAATGACAGAGAAAATTCCTGTATCTCTGTAACAGCATTTATAGATGCAACCTTTATAAAAAGCCTCCTCAATTCGAAAATTATTCATTTCCTTTGGAAGTTACGGTTGGTTATCTTGTATCTCTTAACAGTATTCCGCATGCTGCCAATATTGCAGCTGATTCCCGCAAACCTCTGCATATTAATTGCGGTTGCCGTGAAATAAATTTTCCAAATTTAACGAAAAGTTCCTAATGGATAAAACAACTTTCGCTTAACTTTTTGGTAATTCAAAAATGGAAAATTTGTTTTCAGATGATATCCACAAAATCATCGAAAGATGACTTAGAAGCAGTTATGAAGGAAATTAAAGCAGGTAGACTTTTCTGAGATTTGTTCAACGCATATTAGATTTATTTCTTCCCATACAGTTCGAAACATTGCTTATTTGCTAAATAAAAAATAAAAAAAAAACAATAATCATATTAGTGAAAGATGTGAAATGAAATGTATCGTAAATTTCAGTCTCACTAGAGGAATCAAAACAATCAGAAACATCGTTTTGCACTACCAATTACAACCCGAGCCTAGTTGCTGTTGCTACATTTGGACTAGTGAACAGCTTCAACATGTATCTCACAAGTCTCAAATTATGGCCCGCTGCACTTTCAGGTTCATACTTTCATACTTCAATTTTGGAATTTCTATCAACTTCCTTTATATTAATCAAAATTACAATGACTGAACCAATAACCTAAACTGAAAAAAAATGATTCACCAAACCCTGTTAAATTATAGGTCTAATATCATGTCTACAGATTTCTCTTGTTTACGAATGGTTCCATTTGCATGGAATGAAATTGACACGTCATCAGGTAACTATAGAAATAAAATGACATAAACACTGAATCAAATTAGAACTAAGAAATTATTGCACAATATTACTTGTCGGATCGAAAAATACAAAAAAAAAATACACCAAATGCGCTGAAGTTTCAAGTAAATGATTGCATCACAGAAGATTTCGGTAGAAAGTTTACATGATTGAAGTTCATGACAAGCTCTAACGATCCCTCTTTAGCGCATATATTTCGATGAAAAGAATATTTTGGATACATCAATAAAATTCGACTTCAATCTACCACCTGTCTCGGATGATGCAACTCCCGGTAACCTTACAGGTGAAGTCTTCAGTTTTACCCCAAATTACATCATGGTTTAAGTGTGCTACAAAATATTATTAGCAGCGCAACAGTTTGATACTACAAATCACTGGAAAATACGGATACAATGTGACATATTTCAGAAGAAAAAAAATCAATAATAGCCGAACTCTTCCGAAATGAAAAAGATGAAAAAATGCAAATGGTCAGTAATTATCACTTGGCTCCATGATCAAGTCATAAAATTCTAATTGTAATAGTCAGTATTACTGGATAGAAAAACTTATTTATAATCAGACAAAAGACATTCTCAAATCAACTTATGACTTAATAGTAAGCAGACCGAAAAACTTAAAAATTTTTGCTGTTTGGTGTGGAACATATAAGTCTACTTTGTGAAGTATTTCTTCCAACCTCGCAATTAATTTCATCAAAACCTTTTTTTAATTTCTATCTGGAAACTTCTTTTCAAGAAGAATTTCTGGATTTTGAATTTGTAGAAGCACAATAATAAAGCATTTTCAGTGGTACCAAATGCATTATGGAAGCGTTTATGAGCATGCAAAAAAAGCAGAACGAGAACGTCAGATGACTCAAAACGCAACTACGATGCACAATAAAACTAGCTGATTACATAAATAATAAATGATATTTTCCTTAACTGATCTGCAACGAATATTTAGCTCCAAAAAAATTTTCGGCAGTTCCATGAAAAAGGACTTTGCCATAGGTTTCGAATGTATAGATTTGCAGTTATCAAAGTCTTAATATTCAAACTATTTTTTAATTCCCTGCTAAGTGTTCTTAGCAATTAAATATAAGCACCATAATCTCTATACTAAGCAAAAATCAAATAAACTAATTTAATATGTAGCAAACATACCCAGGAAATTGAATGTTCCCTTGCTTACATTCAGATTTTTCGCAATATCTTTGACAGTGTTCACTTTTGATAACGGTGCTAATGCAGGATCTAATACAAAGTTCTAAAATTATTTCAAGCTTATCAACAACAACCGTAATCATGGGGGTTTGAAAAAAAACCCTTGCATATAAATATGTTAATGAATGGACCTGAAATGCCACATCAAATTATGCCAGGGTAATGGAAGTCTTTTACTGTATCATATTTCTGTTCTACAAATCGTCAACATGCTATTTATAACTGACCTTAAATTTAACACTAGTCCCATAGACGTGTCGTAACGATTTGAGATCCTTCTCAATAGTATCGAGATTTTTTTCTTTTACTGCTGCTGAATACAAAGCCACTGCATATCTTCCTTCTACACCATGCACCTAAAAGTCACTTCATTTTTACAAAGCAACCAAACTGGAACAAACATAAATACTTCCAACAAGTATTTCAACGTCATATAAGTATATGACAATAATTCAGTGTAAGCGAAATAAAACGTTCATTGAGTTTGAAGCTCATTTATACAATAATCTAACGTCAGCACTGTTAACTGAAATACAAATCACAACGTTTTTCGTAGCTAACTGATGGTTAATAAACTAAGTCGAAATAAATTTAAAACGTTTTCAAAGCTAGCTGACTCAGCCTGTCACGTTCAAGTGGATGACATTAAACTCGTTGAAAAATAAATCCCCCATCAATGATCAAGAAATAACAACATCATGGCTATTTTAGTTTACTTCTAACTTAATTCACATTTAAAAAAAAGAAATCTCTACTCACCTGAACAGGTGACCTGACGGCTTGTTCTGTTGCTCGGACAACGGCACTTGACGACATGCATCTGCGAACCACATGCAAACTCATTTTCACTACAAATAAAACATCAAATAGGTAACTGACCAATTACCGTGTTCGTCTAATACCTATTTTTACAATTCAACGCACCGATGCCGAGAACATTAATATCTGGAGTGACTTGTAATCTCTACTTATTCAATGTTAGTATTGTATTATTCCGTACCCTTCTCAATAACTAACAATAATGAAAGTACAGAATCTCTTACATTTTTTTAATCCCTCGTCACATTATACGTTCCAAATCCCAGCAATCTATGCTATCTTCTTCACCCACATAATACTTCCTCATACTAAACTCCGTTCCACACTGCACTTTTCGAAACAGAAGCAGTCCAGTGGAATGATTATGTTTTAACGCAGCCCGTCAAGCGCGGTACTTGTGTCAGGCAGATTGAATGTCAGGCCTGTCATTTGTGCATTTCTTTTTTCATTAGGTTTGGTAACTGATTATTTTCCGCAGTAGTACAATTCAGTTAAGTTTGTTGAATGTCGATCGTGGAAATAAAATTTGAGAAAGTGAAATTGCACCGCTTTGTAGACTAATTTCGGAAATTATTTGCCATTATTACCAGTGACGTATTATGCTTAATTATCCAGATTTAGCGTTAGTGCTAGACTATTTCGTGCTTCTCTCAGCTTTTTTCTAATGGTGTATTTTGTTATCTTCAGCAGTCCGAAATGACACAAGAAATAAGTGACGTGGAGGTTTCTCACGTGATTACATCAACAAGCGAACATGCGAATGACATAATTATGGAAATAGATGATGCATTCAATGCTACTGCTACTCTAAATAACAAATCCATTGAGACTTTGTTTTGTAAACCTAAATCAGGTCGTTGGTGGAAACCGATTCGAAAAGAAAGGTATAGTTTATCGAGGTATCTTTGCGATGTCCATTTTACGTTTCTTCAATTTGTAGATGGAATCGGACAGGAATAAGTCGAGATATTCACTTTATCAATGTGAAAATTACTGAGTTGATTATTAAACTCTCAGGCTTTGAACTTGAAAATTTATGCTTAGGTCATCTGCCGTTGTCAAAGTAAAACCGTTGAAATCCTCATGGGACTGTAAGATGCGTGCGAAAGCAGAGCAGGAAAATGTCAAGAAGTTACAACAAGCAGTGCGCGATAAACTAGCAGCGAAAAAAGTGGTGAGTCAATTCTGTAAATTCTGATTCAACCTTCATCTATGAATGATATTTTTTTTGAAGGTACTTTAAAGCGAACGTTTTTTATTTTATACTTGAACTATTATGATTGCGCTTTCAAAAATGAGTGAATATGAGATTTGCTGCAATTCTTATTTAGATGTCAAATGTAAAAATTTTTAAGCAAATAAAGGAAAAGTGTTGTTGAATTACAGTGAACACATCGTTTTCCAAAGCGTCAACCGAAATAAATTTTTTTAATCAAATGTTTTTCAATTCAGGCTAAAATAGAAGCTCGAAAGGAACACGAGAGGAGGCAAAAAGAAAACGAGAAGAAAGCTGAAATTGTCCAAGTAATTAAGAATGCACAAAAGCTAAAAAAAACGAAAAAGAAGCAGTTAAGGAGTATTGCCAAACGTGACCTGACTCAAGTTTGATTATTCTTTGGATTGACACGGATTGTTATTTTTGTTTAATTTAAATCTTGGTAGTGTTGCAGGATTAACAAATTAAAATTGCATTGAATTATTTGTTTAATTAAGGACCTCAAGTAGTTGAGAACTATAGAAAATGATTTATTAATCAGAAAAGACTGAGTCTGTAAATCTTTTTTTTGAATAAAGAGAAAACTGGAAAATTCAACGTTATTGGTGAGTAACTTTCTGTAATCATATTCACAGATAAAAAGCTGGAAATAAAAGTCATGCTTTTCTTGCTAACTTCGGGACTATATTGATTTGCGAATCTCTGTTACGTATTAAAAGTATCAATCTGAATCATTTGTTAAAAGTATCATGTTGAATTTGGTTTTTTGAAGAAATATGAGCGTTGCTCATTTCTAATATTTAATAAATTTTTTAACGCGGGTTTTTGGATTTGTGCTATAAGTTTACATTTTGAAATCAAAATTATTATTTTGGTATCAACTTAATTTTGGTAAGGTTTTGATGTTAATAGCATGATAAAAGGCTTGATTCATTGGAACTGCTTTTCAAGACTCATTAAGGGATCATATCGAGCTAGTGATGTTTTCTTTTTTGAAGTCGTGACACTCGCAAAAATGTCTAAGGAGCACTTCGATTCAAGAATACCACGTGATCGGGGTCCTAGTCTTAAGAAGCGAGTTTATGATGGTGGTACCGATGATAACGGTGACGTGAGCTCATCAAGACACAAGCGACCTATTGCTGAGGAAGAAAAAAAGGATTTCATCAATTATCAAAAAGGCAACGACTTTTTTTTGAAAATATTTTGTTTTGATATTAAGATGCTGTTATTTCCTTCTCTGTTAGTAAGACATGATCTCAGATAAACGTTTCATGCCTAAATACAATATGATCAAAATGGGAATGTGATGGATTATGTAGACTGTTTAATACAGTTCAGTGTATCAGAACTGGAGATTAGAAGGCTGTTGTGTAAAGTCCGTTCCTTCTATGTCATTTTGCTCACAAAGAATGTTTGACATAGTGTGTAAAAAAAAAAATGCTTTTATGTAAAAGTATGTAAAAGCCTATCCCGAATTTTATTTAGCTTTTAAAGTGTGGATTCTCTTGATTTTTTTAAAATAGCTTAATAGCTAGTTAAACATCTAAAAGATAAAGAAGTGGTTCTATTTAAAAAATTTTTAATTATGCTGAGCAATAATTAATATTATGGTTTTTACATTGTAATCTTTTTCTCTCTCTCGTAGTGACTGAACAATTTTGCAATGCCTGTTATCTTTCTACTGTGTTTAAAAGTACTGTACTTCAATTTCGAGCACTATTGAGGTTTTTAAAATATTTCCAGAAATGGACGAAAGGCGTGATCGTTATGAGAGAATCGTAAAGCTGTCTCGTGACGTAATTATTGAAGCGAAACGAATAATTTTCCAGTTACATCGTATAGTCGTTGTTGATACATTGGAGAACAAAGGTGTGTAATGGTTTCAGTTTGTGTTATTCTTTAGCATGAGAGAAATTGTGTTTATAGAAGAGATAAAAAATGGAGTAGAATAAATTGGGCATAAATGTTAACAAATTTTTTGTTCGGTATTACAGACCCATATCAGATAAAGGATAAGCTTAATAGCTGTCTCACCATATGACAAGATAACGAGGAATGGAACTGGCTTCAAAAGGCATTATGAGGGGCAATAATTTATTCAATTTCTTTGAATTTTTATCATGTAATAGTGACTGAACAGTTTTACACGCCGATTATCTCTTTGCTGTGTCTGAAATTCTTCTAATTTTTTGAGAGGTTTAAGCATTTGTCTCATTTATAGTTGGACTAATATGTAAGGAAATTTCTTTGGATGAACCTTGTAATTAATGTGGTATATAACTTTTCAACAATGTTTAGAAAAACTGTTGAAAGAAGCAGCTGAACGGTTGGATGAGGTGCGTAGCAAATTACTTCAAAAAATGGCAAAGGAACTTAGTAATGTGGATCAGTACTATTACATAAAGTCTTATGACTGGGCTGTTGAAGGTAATATAATTCTTAATAAAAATCTTTGATCATGGTGTTCTTTTTGAGTTCAACCGGTGCTGATGATTAATTGACAACGTCAAAAGAGTGTCAGGCTAAACTGAACTCTGTATTTAATACGCTTAACAGAAGGAGTAATTATCTGGTATAAAGGAACTATGCTCAATTTATTTTTTATTTCTTGTTGTTGTTGTTGCATTATAAAATCTAACTGTTGATTTGTGTTCTTCAGAATACATTGAAGCACTGGCATTCTACAAGTTCTTAACATCTGGTGAGGTGCTTTTATACAGTGATGTAATCGGTACGTTGCAGTTTGTTGGTCCAGAATCTGGACAAATCGAAAAGTTATTTTTGTTTTTTTCTTTTTGAATTTTAATCGAACTTTGATATTTTTTGCACTATCAGGACGTGCAAAGGCCTTTTGAAGGGTGTGTAATTGTCTTTCATTGTCTGTATTTTTTATGATTAAGTGGCCGGTTCAATTACTGGCTTAAACTTTACGACACTTTTTTACTATCATTTTTCACAGCTCGTTCAATTTTTTTTACTTAAAGATTTTTTCAGATCTTTGAAAATATCATTTTAATTGCTTTTGCTTTCTGTCTAATTTCCATTTATTCAATTGGTAGATAAGAAATTTTGACTTTACGACAGTGCAGTTTTCAGGCTTTATGTGGAACTGCCTGAAATAACATATCTTATGGGACTTTTCGATGTGGGTGGCGAACTCATGAGACTTGCTATCAGTCAGGTTTGCGAAATTTAAAGTTTTCAAAAAAATTTTTTTTTGTTTCTCTACGTATTTAGGATGAGAAATTACAGTGATAATGAGCTTTACTTGATAATAGGTCCAAGTTTGTGAATAGGTTTTGGAAAAGTGACTCTTCGCCGAAAGGTAATAGCACGATACATTTTCAAAAAGTTAGTCTTAAATTGAATCGGAATGCCGCTCAAGTTGGGCTTAGTACTACTGCATACCACTGTGTTAATTATCAAACTGTCCAAATTTCAAAAGAGTCATAGAAGTTGTGCAGATTAGGGTTTGTCTTAATTAGATGAAGTTTTACTCGTAGGAGAGTAAAAGAAATGAGTTCCCGAACTTTTGAATTTATAGATTTCATCAGGAAATTTTGGTACAGCTGTAAGTATCGTTAATTATATGCGGTCATTGCATGGATGCCACGAATTTTTGGGTAGTGTGATGCATACTGCAGACTGGACGAAGAAATCCCAGGTTTTCCGGGATTGTTTGATGAAGGTTTGCTTATTTCCTGTATCTGTAAGCCAGATGCTAGCATCTGCGTGGTATTGTATATTTCAAGCATCTTTTGCTTCGGATCTAAATTATGATACGTCAATAGCTGTGAATAGGAAAGAGTAACTATTTTATTGAGCTGAGCTTTGAATAATGCAAAATAGAAAGTTCTTTAATGTCAGAACCTTTTCGCGGAATCTTTATCAATATTAATTCGCAATTTTGTTTTTCTTATTTTAATATGTCGGTTTTTTAGAAAAAAATTTTTGTAATATGTACTAGTTTTCTTGTTCCAGGTTGAGAACGCTTTATATAAATGGAAAATCCGTGAAAATGACGTGTCTATTGGGCTAAAATATATAAATGAAGGCATATAACATGATTTTCATATTATATTTGCAATATTCTTTCTGTATGGAGAAGCTTTCTTACAAGAAATTAAATGCTGAATATGTGTATAAATTTACCTCATTTTATGAAAGTTCGACCTCTGAAATTAGATGATTTTGTTTTTTTAAGGTTGAATTGCCATCTGCTCCAATTTGATTTTGATTTTGAACCATTTTTGCTTTTTCAAAGAGCAGTTCCACGATTAGAAAATAAGTCTGAATCAGTTTGTGACTGATAGCAGTTCTCTGAAACTTTTTTTAAAAAATATGTAAACGAACTCTTCATTGTGGAAGTTCTCATTGATCTTTGAAGTTTTTCTCTTTTTATCTTTAAAACAATGATATTTGAATCATTTTTGACGTAGAAGTGCGCGGAAACATATGGTATTTATTGGAGATTTTTGAAGTTTTGAACTGTTTTGTTTGAATGTTTCTATTTTAATTAACTTCATTTAGTTTCTATTATGGTTTTTACGGATGAAAATAGTGATGGAATATTCATCGCTCCATCCTTTACTGTTCAATGATTAACCCATAGCACAAGTTTTATTATCTAGTTATGTATGCAACAATATCAATTATCATTCATCTTTCAATCATTTAACAGCTCTTATGTTATAATTCAAAAAATCAAAGCAGTGTTAATAAAAATATTCAAAAATTCGGACAGTTTGAATACTTGGATATGATAAAAACAAATCATCTTTTTTGTTTAACTGAATTATCTTCTGCTTCATTCATTTTCAGCAATTCCATCCTCAATATCTTTCCAGTACTGTTGATTGGCATGTTACTGATAAACTTAATACCACCTTTTAGTTGCTTATAACTTGCAAACTTAGCTGAAACGGGATTATAATTTCTTTTTGGAATAATCTCAAAGGATTGGCTTCACAGTTTTGTTGAGAATTTTTGTTTGAAATGTTTGACGAAGTCTCATAGCAGTTACAAGTGATAGCAGAATGTGGTGTGTGATTTTACTTTTGTTTTATTAAATAATGTTTCCTGGAAATACGTTCTGAATTTCTAACCAGAAGTTCATTGACCTTTTTCAGCTGTCCTCTCTTTCGCTATTTTCCATTACTAACACCCTGCACTTCTGTCATATGGATCTATGTTTTTCGAAGTTTTTAGGTTGCTAAAGAAGTGAGATATTGACATGAACATACAGTTTACTAGTTGATGAATTGTATTTTCATCCAGGTTACATCGATCCCGAAGTTGAATGTAAGCTTTTGGTAGTTGCCCACTATATTCATCAGGGACACCAACTACAGCACATATTTCGACATCCTTCAATTCCTCCTGGATTGCTTCTTCAATTTCATGGGGTGACACCTGGAAAGTATCGCATATAATAATTGCACATATCGATCAAATGATTCTCTGATTAGCTGCTTTTTGAAATCTAAAGCCTGTTTTATCAAACCTGCCAACCGCGAACTTTGATCATCTCCTTGGTACGACCAGTGATGTAAAGGAATTGATCGGAATCATAATATCCTAAATCACCACTTCGAAGCCAACCATCAATGAGGAAATTGCTGAAATATGAACTTAAAATAGAATTGTTAATCATGGAGTATCAGAGATTCGAGGGCTTACTCAGTATCCATGGTTTCTTCCATATATCCCTGCATCATTGTCGCTGTCTTTAGCATTATTTCGCCGATCTCTCTTTCTTCACATTCTTCATCACTTGATAATTTCATTATCTATATTAATTATTAAGTAATTCATTAACCAATTTGAATCCAAAATTGATAATTACCGTATGGATCAATTATCCGAAATAGTATCAATGACACAGTAGGGTTGAGGGATACTTTACATGAGTGCAATGAGTTTTAAACGAATAGTAAAGTTTGAAATAAATGAAATAAAGCCGATACCCAGGAGCTTTCTAAGATAGCATTTCAGATAGAAGTAAAAGGTAAACGATCTCGAGGAAGACCAAGACAACGATGGTAAGACACGTTAAATCGAGACCTGAGAATTGCTGGATTATCAACGGACATGGCACAGAACCGAGACCTATGGAACGTCCCAAAGTAGCGGACCACGCATCCCAGTAAGACAAACGCTAACACAAAAAAAAGTAAAGCTTTGAAATCTTACTGCAGCACCATGTATCTGTGATTCTTAGAAACTTCCCCCTTTTCTCTTTCCCCCTCTTTCTCTCTCCCTACCTTACAATAAATCTTGAATTTTGATGGAAACTTCGATATAATTTTACTCTAACTGCAGCACCATAATTTTTCAAGTATCACTGGTATGATAAAAGATCACTCAGTCCTGAAAATATCAATTTATTAGGCAAATCGTTCAAACTTTTCCTTGCATTCCACACTTGGCAATAAAATCCCGCAACTTCCAGTTTTCCCTTTCGGTGATAATGGTTGCATGGAAACGAAAGCACCGGATTCAGTGGTACCATACACTGAATTATGGAAAACAGTTAACGAAGCATTGTGTTGTTTAATTAAAATTAATCAATTACAAAATTTAATGTATAGTTTCTTCTTATCAATTCAAAAAATATTTAGAAGAACTCACATTGAATTATATTGGTTTCAGGTAAGCGACATTTCACCTTTTCAATAAGTGATTCACCAATGTGGTCTGATCCTACGAAGATGTTTTTTAGTGAATAGAATGCTTCGGGAATTAAATCCGGACAATTGACCAGGAATTTGAGCACTGGCGGTACCAACAAAGCTGTTGTAACCTATATTGAGAAAATAATTTTAATTTTTGATAAGCTCATGAATTCATTGACGATTCGACAAATAGAAAAGATTAAATTAAATTTCAAACTAAAAGAAAAGTTTAAATTTGCATTCTTGAAATTAGAGGTAGAACCGGTTGGGCGCGAAAGATGAAAATTAATGAATTTTTGCCAAATTTAAAACATAATGAAGCATTTACCTGGTAGTTTTTTAGTGTTTCCAGAAACCGTTTACTGTCAAATTTGCGGTTAACAATTATTTGAACGCCTAATCCTAAAAGGCCAAAAACAGTAAGCATACCACCAGCGTGAAAATACGGTAGCACACCGTATACCACGTCCGTTCCATTTAAACTTACCATTTCGTATTTTCCAAAAAATTTTATTCCCTGAGCTTTTCTATAATTATGTCATTTAATAAAACAATGTTTGTCAACTCTTTTTTGTCTTTCTTTCATATCAAATTAAAGTATGGTAACTCAGTACGGCAATTCATACAGTTTTGTAAATGTAAGATACGTCGGATGAACATGCAAGATCTGTGACAAAGCAATGAAGTTGATGGTTGAAACTCCATGAATATTTCAGTTGCAAATGGTGGAACTCACAAATATCTTCATGTACCTGTATGTCTGTGTACGTCTGTGCTTGTCTGCGCATGTATGTCAACATATGTGAATTGGAAGAAGCGTAGAAATGAGATTAATTTGGTGAAAGTGAGAAATGGACATACCGGACCAACTCAACATTAGCACTCAGTGCACTGTGATTTAAACGGATTTTTTTCGGTGAGCCGGTTGTTCCGGAAGTGGAGAAGATTAATGTCTGTAAAGCATTCCTATTGAGATTTGAAGTTCGAAGTACATTGAAAATCATGTAACCTTACTGGATCAGATCCATGAGGAGGTTTGTCCTGGAATTGGGAGGTAATTTCATTATTCCAGGTTTTGTCATCAACGTTTAGGTAATACTGTAAGGGGTAGTACAAGAGAGTTTCTGTAGCTGAATCGATCATTATAATCTTTGCCTTAAATTAATTAAAAATTATACAATCAAAGGATTAATGAAATAATTAATTCATTAGCATTTCCGATTCTATCTCCTACATTTGTTATGAATTTCAAATTATCAGTGATATGGAAGAAATAAAAAACGCAATACGCCATTCTTACCTCGAATTTGCACAGTAATACTAGCCATTGCATTTGCAATTATCACATCTTATCACGGAATCTAATTAATTCAATAATTAAAATACTTGAAAGAAATGAAAACGAAAGGTTTGAATGAAATCATTTACCTGCATAATTTCCGAATTGAAATGAGAAATTTTGTCAAAGAATTTTTCTTCAGTTAATAACCACTGAGTAGAAGTTTCTTTGAAATACTTTTCAATTTCATCTAGAATTGAATAATCCAATAAAATTATTTTTAATTTTTCCTGTTTCATTGAGATCTATCCCCATTGAAACTGAACTATTAATTAAGTAATTAAATGGTCCGACCGAATGATTTCATCTTTCTGGTTAAATAAATTCATAAAATGTCGTAAATGACTTTTAATGGGATGATGATAAAATCAGCTCAAAAAAAAAACCAAAATTTCATACTTGTGAACTAAAATTTTATTTAGTTAGTGCTATACAAACTGTCACTCACAAGCCTTATATGCCGGATTCAACGGTACCAGAATAGCTCCAATTCCGGTAGCCGCCAGGATGAAAATAATATAATCGGAGGAATTGCCGACAAAGGTACCAATTAAATCACCGTGCTGAATACCAAGCCTAATTAATGCGCCCCGCATTTTCTCGGAACGATTACTTAACCCTGAATACGTTAGGGAATTCAGCGTTTCTGGATCAGTCTGAAATTATTTTACAGGACGATCCTTATCAACTTATCCTCGTCCCAAATGCTTTTGAGCTAATTGAGAACTTGGATTGAACACAGCATTTTTTCTTGAGGAGACCTCGGAACATTTCCTAACGGTCATTGCTCTTCATAGCTGCTTATTTTAACATTTTGAATTCTCCATTTTCTTGACAACAAAAGTTTTAGTTAATTAATAATTAAAGAAAATTTCAATTAACTGAAATTGTAATTTTTACTTACCAAAGCTATTGCATTCCCGAATTGTCGGATAATTTCGAGAAAATAATCATAAAACGAACTAGCGCTTGCTGGAATTTTTTCGGTGAAATAATTGCGAATTGCCATTTTTCCACTTCAACAAAGTTAAATGATAATTTCAAACTTTTCAAATTAATTTCAACGTTTGCAAACTCTAGCGAACTTCTGTTTTATCTTTAACATAATTATCAAACTTATACCAGCGGTCGAATTCATTTTCAAAGCAGCAACTTGGATTTAAAGCTCTTTGAAGAACCATAATGCTCTCAATTAACTTTTCATAGTTTTGAAATTTTGATTTACCAAAATGTTAGCTACTCCAATGATCAATTGCATAAGGAATAATTACAAGAGTAAACGATGGTAAGGGAGAATGAATGATGATTAGAAGGCTTCCTTTGTCAGCATTAGTAAAGTTAGCTTCTCAAGAGTGATCCTTCACATCACTTGGCAATCAATCACACGGAATTTGCTGCAAAACTCTCAGTGATAATTGGCAAAGTGATAATTACTAATTTATCGAACGTCTCGAAGGGATGGAAATGCTGAGCACTGATGGCACTGTTCTTCTATCAGTGTCTCCTCGAATTTTGGTGACTAACTTGGACTAAATACAACTGGCGGAAGTGAAATTAGCTCCACTTTCTGGTCCCTTCAGTTCCACTACGGTATCCCATCTCTTCAACGATAGCTAATATAGCAGCGAGGCTCACTGTCGGAAATCATCGCTATAAATAACTTCTGAAATCATTTACTATTCTGGTTATTTTCTAATATTTTCATTATTATTCAATTATTGACACTATTATCAATATTCAACTTCTCCATCATCATTTATTATTAAATTATTGCAATTATTAATTATTCAATTATTACCATTATTAGGTAAAAGAGAAGTTCGCTAGATTCTGATAATTCCATTTCCTCGTAGTTCGAACAATTCCTTTCATTTCACCCCTTTTCTCAACTTTTTCAATTTTGCATTTTTTAATTATTTTTATTTATTTATTTTTTGAAAACTCCGCAGCAATGAGCAAAATGAAATGGAAAATACCGTTCACACCTCTTCCGGCACGTTTATCATAAATCATTCCCGAACGTCCCACTTAACCTGTGGAAACTATGCGGAACATTCCTTCGGACACCAACATGCGCAATGCCAAACGCAGACACACGGACACACACGCACATGCGTCCCTGCAAAAACACTTGCAGACACACATGCCCATCCATGATATTTACTTTTACTTTGATGAATTCCAGAAAGTATCAATTGGCATTGCTCCGAACTGTCCTGTTCGATATTCTTTTCATCGCTTATTCTGAATAGAATGTTAATTAATGGAAAGTATCAATCAGTTTGGAAATTCATATTCAGCCGAAAGTTCGAAACAAAATTTTTCCTACTTGAAGTAACTAAAACATTCATTCCAGCTTAATGAAAAGATATTTAAAAAATGAAACAATAGGTCAAAGACCATATAATTAAATCTCTATGACCTCTTTGCCGCTTTTCTTTTTCGCTTTTTTCATATTTTATGGATAAAGGTTCGAAATGAAAAGTTAACAAATTGCTTACGCGACACTTTAAATAAAATTCTCTTTTTCGAATTTTTTTTAAATTAAAAATTTTAAATGCAAACAAACTATCCAATCATTCTAGTTCAAATTATTTTTGTTTTATTCAACTTTTTTGAATTCAATTTTCAAATTAAATCGATTGAATTTAAATCACTTGCGTACGTATATCATTTAAATTTAATGTCATGAACCATACATAATTATTTCCTTATAGAGTCATTTGTCATCAGTATATTCTATAATCTCAATCACAGTATTCTTTTTGGCTGACTTCAATTTAACACTATGAACTGTCTCTTTCACGTGTCACGAGATTTGAAAAAACGTGTCGAAAATAACTTCACGTGATGATCACCTGGAAACAGGGATGTTATTTAAATCCGGACGTTATTTAAATTTGATGATTAACACGTTGTCAGCTGCTTTAAATCCTTAAATTAAACAGAAGAGCAATTTTTTGAAGTAATTAACAGAGAGCTATACGGTAGATGATGGGGGAACAGGGCGAGAATAGAGGGACACGCATCCGATATTTTTCACGTATTTCTGCATTCCTGGCATCCTTTGTGATGCTTCAATGTTAGCTGAATATTGTGTTGGTGGAAGAGAATGAGAGAAAATGGCTTTTTCATTAACTTCCAGCTTATCTGGAAGGATGTTAATTAGGATGAGAAGTGGAATTAGGAAGGAAGAAGTGCATCGGTTTGTAATATGTTTTCCACAGAACTCATCAAAGAACAAAATTGTTTATTGAAAAAAATGGAAGGAATATTGCTTCTGTAATTAAAAATAGAATGATTTCGTCGTTAAAAGAAATTTCTAATTTACAAAGGTCAAAGTTCAATTAACTGCTTCTAATTAATTTCCCATTCATTAATGTGCATCATGCGAATCATTGTTTGTTTCAACTTTTCATGAAATTATCTTTTGATCACCTTTAAAATGCTAATTAACGATGCTAAATTATCAGTATAAAATCGTGTTTGATATTTTTCTAAAAGTTTTATGCTTATTAATACAAATTCGCTAAATAAGTTAGATTACGATCATTGCAATGTTTTGTCACGTTGATGTGAAGTAGTTGTAGAAAAGCATTTCATTAACTGACAGTCAACGTACAATATGGTTCAGTGTTGTCTAAAGTGATGATTGATCATTACTGTGGTTTTACCACTTTGATGCTTCACTCTCATTATGTTTATTAATTCTAAATTACTGCTTTATAGATCGCATACTTCCGTAGAATTCCGTCATTAAAGACTTGCTACTTTGATGCTTTACTTACATCATGTGACGGGAATCATTCATGAAATTATCATTATACAATCTCTCAGTGCCACTTTGCCCATTATTTTAACCATGTAAGACATTTTAATCTAAGATTATGGCAAAGTTTATTCATTATTATTAATTGCTTCTTGAAATTTGCTATAAACAATAAACCAAGTGCTTGTGTAATCGATGCCTTGTATGGGAAAGTATTATTTTCATACTTTGCTAGGCTCGGTGGGCTGCTAGGCTTCTTTGGTTCCATTTTTCAGTTATGCTGCAAAACATTCTGATTAAAAGTTGCATCTAATGGATTTGAGGTGAAATTTTCATCTTTGAAATCATTGCAAACTTAATTATCCTTAAGCTTTCATGACTTAAGCTCTTTGTAACCGAATATCTACAACGTATCCGGAAGCTTAACAGTTTCAACAATTTTTTTTCCTTCTTAGCGTTTGTTCCGCAAGGTTGCAGGGTCCGCTACTGTGGAGCATCGTCTTCGTGCTTTAGGCTTCACAGATGCAAGTTGTTGTGTTCCATTTCTCTTGTGCCTATAGGACTGGTGGCAATCACTTTACCCCCTTATGTGACTTCTCTTGTACTTTCTGTCCATTTCGTCCAGGTGGCAGCTATTTTTATTGCGTAGAACTCTTCTTTCATACGGCCAAGGTGTTTGAAACTGTTGCATCTCATTCTTCATGCGACTATCTTAACTCGACCCATCCGTCGCTAAGGTGCCGTCGGTGATATGAACCCTTGTATGTGTATCGTATCAATCTCTCCACATGCGGATTAATCCATTGCACTATGAATCCGCAACAATATTTCATTCAGTTCGTTGAAATAATTCACGTAGTTTTATTGAGTATTTCAATCGAAAAGTTCATTCAAATCGTTGTTTCTTACCATTTCTGTAATTGATTTATTACAGCGACAGAGAGAGAGAGAGAGAGAGAGAGAGAGAAGGGAAAAAACTTACCAAAGTGTTTGAAAAGAATTTAAATTATTGATTACAACTTTTGTCTCTCTTCTGTTTCTCAGAGTTTGCCCGTCTGAAACAGTAGAGAAAGAAGGGTACACTGAAGCTTTTCTTGTTCTTCATTTACCTGTTGGTATTCACGATGACAGTTGTTTGTTTGAAATTTCGGAAGAATGCTAATTAAAAAAATAAAATAAAAATTCTTCCTTTGCTTTATGTTTTTGTGATTTTAATTTGAAAAACTTTTTCTCTTTTTCTGTGTTCCTTAAGTTATTTTCTATTCATATAAATTAATCACTGATGAGGAAAGAGAGAGACAGAGAAAGAGAACCGTTCACTTCACTGATAAATTGCTTGTTTCTTTTTAGCTCTCAAGATGATCATATCATGCCTTATCATTTCTCGTCTTATCACTGGACATATATGTATGTCAGCTAAGTCTCTATTTAGCATTATTATTGGTCTAACAGTCCCAGTAAAATTTTTTCAACTTTAATTCTTTTTGGTAATTTCAATTCACTTTATGATGAGAATTTTTTGCTCATTTAAAACAATCAATAGCAAGCGATTCGGATGCTTACCATCTGATAACTTAAGTGTCTATAGTGATAAGGTAATTTTAAAGCCATTGATAGTTAATTATTCACCTGATTGTAGGTTCGGTTACGGCCAGGGTCACCAGTGGTCACGGTTCGTCTAACCAGCGAGTGAATTAAGAAAATGGTTAAAAAACACAACTTCTTCCCGAGCAAACTGGCAAGAAGTTGTGGAAAAGGGGTGTTCAGGGGAAACTCGCTGAGAAATGGACCGGTCAGTTCAGTATCAGTTTCATTATCAGTGACCACTAGCGTTGCATTTCCCAATGTTTCTTTTGGATTGTACAACGAAGGATCGCTCCAACGGCAAAAGTTTTTTTTTTTAATTTCATACCACTCAATTAGTAATCGTTTAATTTTGACATTTCATTTTATTCTTTCTTTTCTTAAAATTTCAAATTTTTTACATTATACTGAATGTATGGCATCTGGTACTTGGCAGTCTCTCCAACTTATCTAATTAATTGAATCAATCGAAATTTATTGATTATCGATACTGTTTGACCAATTTTTTGTCAAGCAAATGTCAACAACAGTGCATTGCTTTGAATTTCCAAATTAATCAATAAATTCATCTGTCTAATTTAACTAATTAACACTTAATTAACGCTTACCATTATTAAGTCCTATGATAATGAGATGGGCTTATTTATGATTCGATTAATTCCACTGTTCAGTGGGCCTTATTCTAGTACATGTGTAAGTTCTGTCTGCTAATTCCACTGTACTGTCAGCAGTTCGTTGGAATGACTTCTAAGCATTGGTAGTCTAATTAAGAAACAATTAATACTTATTAATTAGCTAATTACAGCATTATTAGCAGTCCTTTCACTTTCAACGATCGCTTCTTATAATCAGTTCATCTGATCATCGATTTAATCTTTCCAGAATTAATTTCATCTCAAACAAATCGTTAACAAGAAATTTGGAACTTTTCAAGCTGAACTTATTGGCATTGTAATTTTGTACAAATTTTTAAAAAAATTTTTCAATGCAATTCAATTTGTATTATTTGAAGCAGTAAAATGAAAATTTTCAAGAACTTTTTTTTAAAATTCATTTCATCTCTGAATGTATTATTTTTGCTTTTAGTTAAATTGAACTTTTGTTATCTTTGAATTTCACAGGCTAAATATATTTTTTCCGAAGTTCTGAAAGAAATTGAACAAACCACATAATCCAGAAAGATTTGTGATGTAGTGACGTAGCGCATAACCTGATTTAGTGACGTGTTATCGACTGTAGTGGTGACGCAGTGCAATGGACATGTCAATCTCCTACATCAGATTAGTGAAATCACTGATAAGAGCTTGATGCCTCCCATTCAATTCTCCCTGTATTATCACTTATTTTGTTAAATTTCATGAAACTTCGATAGGTTATTAAATTGAGTTAACTGTATTTATCTTACGTTCGCTAATGTTGCACTTAAGGAGTTATAAAATACAAAGTTATTTTTATAGAAATGTTAGGATTGCTAACGATTACAAACGTCTTTCAAAAATGGCGGAAAAGTTTGGAGCGCAAAAATGAAAGCAACAGAGCAGCTAATGAATGTGGAACAAGTGTCAAAGGTCAAGAAAGATCTAATCTGGATGAACCAACAATTTCAGTATGCTTTTATGCTTCTTAATTTGGAAATTGACCAATTAGTAATTTCTTATATGCAGAAAAAATTGTTTATGGGAATTATCTAAATACACTAGACCAAATGACGTGATCCGGATTGCCATCCTGACAGACCAAATGACGTGATCCGGATTGCCATCCTGACAGTGGACCAAATGACGTGATCCGGATTGCCATCCTGACAGTAGACCAAATGATGTGATCCGGATTGCCATCCTGACAGTGGATATCCCGGTATCCCAGATATGATCGAAATCAATTTCCTCATTATCCATCACATATATATTTTTATAATTATTTAATGCAATTTCTGTAGGACAAAGAAAAAAAATTTATCGAAATGAAATAGGAAAATTCAGCTGGAAACAGTGATGGCAGAATTCAAATTATCAAATGGAAAGCTTCGTCAAGTGATGGCACACATGTCTCATAATATGGACAAAGGTCTTGCAGGTGGACCTGAGAACAGTACCATAGCAATGCTGCCATCTTTTGTACCTGAGTTACCTGATGGTTCAGGTATTTTATAGTTTCATTACTTTCTATTAAATAATTGTCATTTTCATAATTAAGGAAATTTGAAAAAATCCCCAGCACTAATTTTTTAAAGGAATTTTTAATTAGTTTTCGTTGGCATTAATCACTTTTGGAATATATTGAGAATAATTCAATTAAAAATCTCAGAGCAGTTCAAATGTCATTAATTAATAATGCAAAAAATTTGAAAAAATCACCAGCAGTAATTTTTCAAAGGAATTTTCAAGATTTCAATAACAGAAGAAAGATGTGTAAGTTAAAAAGTAATGGAACGCATGAAGTATATTACCTTCAGACTATCAGGTTCCTTTTCCGGAGAAAGCACTGCATGTTTATTGGTCAATTAAATTAGTAATTAAATTCGAATGACGTGAAACGCATCGAGAAGGGCAAAAACTAAATTAAAATTTGCGAAAAAACGGAGTTTGAAAGTTGAACTTTACAGGTTTTACTGTTTCGGCATTTCTTTGATCATCTCAGTGTTTTCATCGAAATTTTAAACTTTAAGCTGATTAAGCGGAATTATTTTTTGATTGAGATGATGAGCTTTTTGTCTCGGGTGGTCTTCGGTACACGAGGCTAGAGGATAGTATAATCGGGAAATGCAGGTGAGCAGGTAATTCTAGCGATCATTTTATAGAATCCTTTTGTCGTAGGTATGCTCGCTATCTAAGATACCTGCAAAGTATCATTTGTGAGCAAATGACCATATTTATACGTAACATGCAAGGTTGACAGGAAATTGGAAAAGAAAATGATGAATTCTCGTGAAAGCAAGTAACTAGAAAGCACACACCTGTTACACCTGTAGATTTCGAACATTGATTGGTATACTTACAGAAATTTACAGAAGAAGGTCGATTTATTGCAATGGATTTGGGTGGTACCAATCTACGTGTAATGTTAATGGATATCGTGCCCGGCGAAGAGCTCAAAACCCAGCAATTCAACACGCGTATACCAAATTGGGCTATGCGTGGTACCGGTGAACAGGTTAATCTTTACCTATTACCCTATTCCATCTCTGAGAGCGATGGTTCCTGATAAGCACGGATACTTTTCCTGCTTTATTTTTCGAAAGAAGGAAGTCACTTTGCGAGCATTTCTCTGTTCAATCGAAATTCCACTTAATATTCAACTTCCTTAAATCCTTATTTTCGTATTCTTTTAAGCTGTTCGATTTCATAGCAAAATGTCTAGCTGAATTCCTGATTGAGAAAGGTGTCCAGAATGATGGTCTTCCGGTGGGATTCACCTTTTCCTATCCATGTGATCAAAAGAATTTGCGCTGTGCTACATTATTGAGGTTAGCAATGAAATGGAAATTAGAGAAAAATGATTGTTTCCAAGAATTCATTTATTTCTTTAAAAACTGAAACAAAAATTTCATCAACGAATTTTAATCTTTTGAAATGTTTGAGATGGACAAAAGGTTTTGAAGTAACGGGAGTAGTTGGCAGAGACGTCGTTGAACTGCTTGAACAATCTATTGCCACAAGAGGAGTAAACGTTTTTTTATCTTAAAAATTTTTTAATTAATACTTGCTTTTATGTAATCTCATAGACTGAAATATTTGTCGCTGAGTTCAGATTAGTTCAATCGATATTTACTGATTATTTCAAAGTTATTCCGTTTTCTCCAAAAAATTTAAATACTAAATTTAAGAAATTAAAGTGTAGAATAATTTGAGAAATTAATCAAGTATAGAATTCTGAGAAAAAAGACTTGTCAGTAGAATTAGTTTAGATGAAAAAGAGCTTTACACTTGTTAATTTAATTTTATTTTTACCATTTGGGGGACTGTTGATAGGACATTAAAGTGGAAGTGCTGGCGATAATTAATGACACCGTTGGTACCATGGTGGCTGCTGCTCATGAGTGTGGTGGACAGTGTGACGTTGGTGTTATTATTGGTATGATTGAAATGAAATATTCTTATCAATTCTCTTCAAAATTTCATTTTTTCAAATTTCCATCGAAATGAAAATAACGAGCATGTATTTTGCTCGCTTCAATGATAAATTGTAGTTAAATTAGCAAAAACATTCATGAAATTTTGTTTGAAAAGAGCGTCACCAAATTCGATAAATGTGTCACCAAATTCGATTAATGCATTTCTTTTTAAAAAAAGAACATAACTGAGATGAAAAGTGCAATTATTTGCATTTCTTTTTCGTCGCGAAGAAATTTAATTAAACTTAATGGTAGATAATTGAATTTTATCTTGGGGAACAATGTGAATTAATGTATTTTTTATAGAAAAAATATACAGTGAAATCAAATTGTATAATTTAATTAGCCATGGAATTTTTGTTAAAGTAAAATTAATTTAAAATGGAGAATATTTGATTTGAGCAACTGGTACCAATGCATCATACATGGAGGATACATCAAAGATCAAGTACGGCTTATCGAAGACGACTGCTCCGTACAATTATCCGAAAATGATCATTGATATGGAATGGGGTGGATACGGTGATCATTCCGAAGCCGATTACATATCAACACAGTATGATAAAATTGTGGACGAATGCTCGGAGCATCCAGGCGTGAACACGTATTTCGCTTCACTCGTTATCTTCACGCTATCATTGTTGTCCATTTGATTGCTTTGAACAATTCACATAATCAATTAGATCAGTGGCATTTAGATGACCGCAGAAAACAATAGCAGATTAATTAATTCCAGAAATGATCTCTTGTTTGCTTTTTTGCAATAAGTTTGATTGATAAGGTTAATTATAGTTGCATTTTCTTAAAACACGAAATTTCTTAAATCATACAATCATAGTCGTGACCTGCTGTTAAATGATATCATCAAATTTATCAAGTTAGGTTTGTAGTCTTATCATTTCATTGATGTGGTTATCATTTATCAGAGATCTTTCATAGGTTTGATAAGCTTGTTGGTGGCAAATGTATGGGTGAAGTAGTACGGATTGTATTGGAAAAGTTGACGCGAGCTGGTGGTCTGTTTAGAGGTAAAGGTTCGGATACTTTCTCTCGACGCGATTCTTTCCCTACCAAATATATCTCGGAAATTCTCAGGTAAGTTCATTTAGAGTGAGCTAATCGTTTTTTTGTCACAATGAAATTTTCAATTTTAATTGTAAAGTTTTGAATTTTATAGAGACCTTTTGATAGATTTGAAGAATTGATCTTTCATTAAATTTTATGATCACATTTTCATTTTGTATGCACGTACATATGTACAATAAACATTTGAACGATTGATGAAAATTTGTTTCGAAATATTTATAGTTTTTAATTACTTGAACGGTAATCGCTACAAAAAAGCAATTCTTCTAAGTTTCTTTTCACTCCTATGTCAATATGTCAGAGGTCACATTACCCGTAACATGGAGCACTGATCTCACGTGCAATCGATCATCCATCTTACATGCTTCATTAGTTTGTTACCGTACTGCATGAAGTAATTCAGGCTTAGTTTCAATATAATTGCCAGTTTGTAAAGTAAACAAATAAGTTGACGGAATTGCAGCGATGAAAGTGGATCATACGTGCTGACCAAAAATATATTGGACGAATTGGGCATTGAGGAATATAACTTTAGTGATATGTTAGTTGTTCGGGAGGTTTGCATTGTCGTTTCTCGACGATCGGCAAATCTCGGTGCTGCTGGTAAGCTTAAAGCTAATTTCATTGGAGAATTGGATAGGCTTCTTGCTTTGCAGCTTACTGAGAGAACTAACTTCATGTGGAATTTATGAGAGATTCAGTTTAAACGATAAGACAAAGAGTGACAGCTTTGAATACTTTTTTATTGGTACCATAAAGAAATGAGAAATGGGTGGTGGCAGTGGTTGATAATTTGTCAATTTACAGCGATTGCCTGTGTGTTGAATCGTGTCCGCAAAGAGAATATGGTAGTTGGGATAGATGGCAGTACATATAAGTATCATCCATTCTTCGATTTCTGGGTTCAAGAGAAGTTGAAGGAACTTGTCGATCCGGGAATTAAAGTTGATATTACGCTTATTTGAATGCTAAACCTAAACCTCAACACTACCATGTGATAATGTCATTCATCCGTTTCATGGATAGCAGCACTTGGATTTTTTGGGAACGATTGCTGTTGGGTTGATTGGAAGTGAAATTTTAACGGCAAATTTTGTTTGAGATAGAAATGTAATTTGTTGTAATCACTGATGGTATTTTGTGAATCGAAAGAATAACAACGTCCACTAAGAGCTGTAGGATGGCATTTGAAAGTAATTCATACCAATTT
The DNA here is from genome assembly GCA_013365335.1 of Madathamugadia hiepei. Classification (NCBI taxonomy): domain Eukaryota; kingdom Metazoa; phylum Nematoda; class Chromadorea; order Rhabditida; family Onchocercidae; genus Madathamugadia; species Madathamugadia hiepei. The sequence continues at coordinate 34,125 of JABVXS010000114.1, forward strand.
TTCATTCATCAAATGAAAAACACGGTTCAGTTTGAGATGAAAAAGTTTTAAATATTGCAGTTCAAATTATTACAAACAGCCGATGGTAGTGGCAAAGGTGCATCGCTGATCACAGCAATTCTTTCAAGGCTAAATAAGCCGAAGCAACAACAACAGCGATCCAGGGCAAACGAAAATATCAGAGCGGTGGGACAAAAAGTTCAACAAAAAACCGGAATGAAAGGAAGTCACCAAGTGTCGATGAATGAAACCGAGCAAGAGGGCGCTTTGGCGACAAGTGACACAGCAACCCTTGGGAACTTCATCGGTGAAGTTGAGAATAGTATGATTGAATTCTCTTCTTCATAATGATCCTTAACTGGTTGATTCCATAATTTTTGATTTTTCGGCAGGAATGCTTGATCTAAGCAAATTTTCCTGTACCATTCACATTTAACTAAAATGTGTTCTTCGAAATATTTTAAGAAATCATGAGAAACAATTAAAAATATCAAATCGAAATTTTCTAATTAATTGTAAAATTTCGAATGTATTCCTGTGCCCTTTCACTGTTCCACTTCTAACATACCAAGAATATTCTAAAAGAATTTTTTTACATTTAACTTTTTTCTTTGATGCATTTTAATTGGTTGTTTACTTGTTTACTGACAGTAAGTATTGTTTGTTCATGCAAAGAAATTTCGACTGCAAATTTTAAATTTTGTGAAATAATTTTCATACGAAGTTGATATTTGCTTATTATAGACCAAAATGATTTGCGGGTTTCTGTTGAACTTCCACTTACTATATTATATTAGTTACTGTGCCATATTACTTACTAATACTGCTAATATTAATTGTTCTTTTGTACCTGTACACTACAAAATTATCTATTTTCTCACAATTTACTTTGCACTCGTTTCCTTAGTCTCGCATTTATGCTCACCTGTTCCACCCAGAGGAATCGAAAGCAACTCTCAGATTCCATCATTATGCAACCATTTGCTGATGCTATGAGACGCCAAGTTTCATTTCATGTTTTTGACATGGATTTTGAAGATATTTAATCTGATGGCTTAATGCTGACCTGTATAAAATATTATTTTTGCAAATTTGAAATTTTGATTGTATTAATCAGCGAGGAAAATAATACTGAGCAGGGTGGTCCCATAACGTTTCGAATGAATTCTTTGTTTTCAAAGGTTCGATGTTAGATTGCTGCAACTGTACAGTATCGAAATCAATACTGATGGTACCGGAAACGAACGGTATACCAAGTGAAAATAATCAAACGGTGATGGTATGGTTCCCTCATTGCATCATATCGTAATTGGAAGTGTAGTTCTTTCATATTTGAATGTCAACTTAGATCATTATTTGCAATCACAGTTGTGGCACAATCGTAACTGTCCACGTGTAGTGATCCATTCCTGATCAATTGCTTTGATTTTTGCTCTAACTGACATTTTCATGAATAGAAAGTTGGAATCTGAATTCACGCATGCCAGAATCCTTATATCAAGCTAATCAAGGGTTGAATCAGGAATGGAGTGACAGAAGTTCAACTTGGAATCAAAATTAGTTAATTAAAATTTTGTTCTCTGACAAGTTATTTCAAAAATTGGCAGTTCCTGTTAAATTAATGTTCTACCTTCTTTAATACTTACTCTTGTTTTTCAATTTTTTTGTCATCCTTCCCAATAGAATATGTCCAGAATCTCGAATTCATTTCGGCATAAATGTTCAAAAAAGAACACTGACTGTATGTTATCTTCGGTGTCTCATAATGCAAATGGCTACACTGACATTGTATTTCGTACACTGTCTGTAACTCTATTTCTCTCAATTTTACTTATTTTCCCGCGTGTTGTCATCCATGAAGATCCAGCCACCCACACATCTCCATTCCTACCTCATTTCAGCAGTTTACAACCTGTGGAAGTGTTCGTTGTTTGATGGCGGACAATTGTTGATTTCTGTCGAATTAATAATTCACCCTTGTTCAGCGAGGATTTCCTCTTCAAATCGGTAATTTACTAGAAAATATGTCAAATGTGAAAGTTTTGAAATGATTGGCAAACTTATCAAAAGTTGCCGTGAAATAAATTTTCGATATTGTTTACTCATTTAACGTACAAATCAGCATAGTCAAATGATTCACGTTGACCGTTAATAGTATCGTTAATGTCGAAGGAGTAGATCTGGAAACCACAAACGGTAAACTGTGTTTTGATTTATTCAATCTTTTTAGAGTGCGCGATAGGTAGATAGATCACAAGAAACTTGGGATGGAGTTCTGATATGTGCTTGGCTATATAGTTATAGCGAATTGATAGAACGAATTAGATATTGGTGTATGAATAAGCCAAGGATTACATATTGCTGGATGGCTGAACCTAGGGTTACACCGCTACAATGGGTTCTCAGTTACCGTACGGACCATCAAGTTCAATGTGCACTCAATGAATGGCGATTATCAAGTTCTGCAATTACATACCTTTGCGTTTGATTGAGTAATAAGTTCCTTAGTCTCAGGAAGTTCTTGGTTAAGCAGGTGAAGTATTAGGGAAGGTAATCTAATTATTGGGATCAAAGCAGTGACCGTTGAGCATAGAAAACTGTCTGAAGCAAGCTTGATATATTTTAACATTGAAAAATCGATTTCACAAGATTTATTTCTGTATGTAATGAGGGTTAAAAAACGTGGCATGGCGTACGTGAGGAATGTTTTTCTTATCTATCGCCGTGCAAAGTATCGAAATGTGTTCCTTCTGTCCTATTTTCTATAGCGGGAGATAGAACTTCGCACATTGGGAGTAACCCGTCGATATTGGAGTGCACGAGGATGATATGGGAATTATGGTGGTGCACCGTACGGTTTAAATACCCAAGTTTGAAGTAACTTGGTGTTTCGGCCCGGAGTGTGGCTTGAAGTTTTGGAAGTCCCACAAAGCCGCGGGGGAATGAATGTTAGATCACCAAGTGATAACATTGGCTACGTTTGTTGTGTCATTGTCTGGAATAATATTTATGCAATCGCTTAATTAGATTTCACTGCTAGGAAATTAAAAAATCAGTTCGTGTTATTTTCCTTTTGTTTAAAAAAATTAAAAGTCAATTTCAGAAAAAAAAATCTGCCGCTGAATTCGTTATTTCTAGTAAAATGCAAAAAAACATGAACTTTGATGATTGGGTGACAAATTTAAAACCTTTTGCCATTTCAAAGTTCACAATTGAATATGCCGAATTTCATATATTTATTCATCAAAGAAAACCATTCCATGCTGATTTATTACGTACAAAAGAAAAACAAATTAGGAAGTAGATGAGAAAATTAAAAAGTCACATTCAACAAAATTTCAAACAAACTTTTCACCTGTGATAAAATGCTGGTGGTGACCATTCTGCAGTATTTTTAATTGAGTTTTACTGGAGTTGCAAATTTTTGATATTTCTCATTTTTAATTCATTAATTTTTTTGCAAATACTTGAATAACCTTCTCGAAATAACTTTGTGCTAATTGCAATCAGATACGCAGGCATATACGATGGTATTTTTGTGCAGTGAGTGATCGGCTTCGCATCTCTGGTCTGCAAGTGGTTGTGAGCTATGCTGGACTGGTTTATGCTTCCATCAGAGTCTCTGATGGAAGGCAGGCGTAACCTATATTCAGGAGAATGAGCATGTTAATCTTTGAGCGACCATCCCAACAGAAAGACAACTCTCACTTCGAACTACGGTCGTTCGTCTAAGAGAAGGTCACTCTAATCAAAACCTATGGGCGCCAGGTCATGGCAGCTAAACTTCAGGCATAACTACTGGAGACAATTCTGCCTATGTCTCACGTAAAAAGTTCATTTCGCAGGCGATTTAATTTCATCTTTTCATGCATTTTCAAACAAAGTTGAAGTCAACGAATCTTCGTTCTCGAAGTCAATTCACGAATTCCAATCACAAAAATCCTAGCTTATCAGATAAACTTCAGACATATCGAAGTTCTTTTATCGAATTTTATTCATTTACTCCACCGCACTTCTTCGGATCCCACCTCAGCTTGGTATCCATCCATGTCTACAATAAGAAAAAAAATCAATCAAATTCGAAATTTCTTAAAAGGATATTTTTAAATGTTTGAAATATTTACCCAAAAAATAGGATTTTCCTGCTAATTGCGGAATAGTATTGATTGCTAATATTTATTAGAATGGAGACATGCGACCTCAATCACCAATAATTAATTTCCAATATTCAATGAAATTAGAAAAAGTTACGTGTGAAAACAAAAGATTAGTTGCCGTAAACTGAACAACATTTTTAAATTTAAACATTGGATGGATGAAGTGAAAAGATTATTTTGAAAAATCTACAATTTCCTTACAATTCAATTTTAGTTTTTAATTATAAAATAAACGAAATAGAATAACCGACCGCATCAGGCAACTGTAATTAATTCAACTTGAACCAAACAATCAATACACCTGTTCTGCAGACCATTGGTCAAACATTGTCACTGTAAACTATGAATAGGTGGAAAATAGAAATTATTTTGAGTAATACCACCAATGTATGCATTCATTGTAACATTAATTTCATTAAAGGGTCATGAAGAGACTGATGAGCTTAATGGAATTCAATCTCCTCCTCTAGGCTCAAAAGAAATATCGAAGAGCAGTTTGAGCCAAAATATTGGACGAAAGAACGCGACGAAATGATGGTACTGAAGAAAAATTTTGGCGAAAGAAATCTTTCAGTCTTTTCACCTAAAACTTCAAGAGCCTACCATGATAGCAGCAGGAAAAGCATCGAAAGCAGGTGATAAAAAGCACAGCTGACTGAAATGAAAAACAAATTGTCAAATATCAGTTGACATAGTTGACAAATCAACCAAACTTGTCAGCATTTATCTGATCGATAAATGAATGGTCTGGGATGTCCAAACCAGAACTTTAATGCCGAACTTCACATTATCATTCTGGACGATATCACAATATGATTATGTTGTCAGTACTGCAAATGCTTATACCGAACTTATCACTTACCAGTCGGACAGTCCCATCACGTACAGGTAATCCACAGGTATAAAGTAACAGTGATAGCAGTGTTCATTATCATTCCTGAAAGTTTATTTTGGCATTGCAGTAATTTGTTCGACTGATCGGTTTGGGTACCAGAAATTTGAATTACAAATCAAATTGATTTCAAATATAATAGATAATTACAACGCACAAACCTATAACGAATTTGTATAATTTCAAAATTCAAAGTTGAAAATACGATGCATTGAAATTGCTAGGCATTTTTTTTCTTGAAACTTTGTGGCAGTGTAAAATAAAACCAATGAAATTGACAGTTACATTAAATAATGAAAAACAAAGAAAAAATTTTGATTTATTTTTCTGACAACTTTTATTTCATTTATTTCTGTGGCAAGTGTTTCAGTCAAAATTTGCCAAATTCAAATAAATTAATTTTTAAAAATATAACGAAACGAAAAAGTCAATTATTTTTCCCTTGCTTTTTTTCAAATTCTGAAATGAGTATAGAGAGAGAAGGAGAGAGAGCGAGAGAGCAAAAGAGAGAAAGAGAGCGAGAGAGAGATGGGAGGGAAGAGGGGAGAGTATTGATGGGAGTGAGATTCTTGAAAAAAATTCATTTATAAAGTGAGTGCAAAAAAAATTTGTAAAAATTTGCGACGAATGTATGACAGATAAAAATTGCTTCGACAAAAATATATTGAAGAAAATAGGAAAAAAAAATTGAAATTCAATTTGGGAAATCAAGAAACTGTTCAAAATTTTTTTTAATTTTTTCTTTGTGGTAAAAATTAAAAAGTAAAATGGTCACAGAATGACGGAAAGATGAATATCTCAGGAGGAATCTTTGTAACCATCATTTCAACAATCTGTTACTTTCGTTTTTTTGAAATTGAGAAGAAAAATTGAAATTGAAAAAAGTTCATCAAAGTGACAATTTTTAACAATTTCTTATTTTATGGAACATCGCTTCTTCGGAGGCTAAAAGAATGAAAAGAAAAAAAAGTTATGAAAAAAATTATTAAAAATTCAAAAAAGTTTTTTCAAATAATTCATTTCAAATTCTTTTTTTTCACTTTCATGTTGTGAAATAATTTAATAAAGTTTTTTTTTCAATTCACATTTTTCATTTTTAACATTTGAAGAATGAAACGCTGTTTAGCAATTTTAGTAGTTAAGAAAATATTCCTTTCTGTCGCAAATGTTCCTCATTTAAACAGAAAATTTTCATTTCAAATTTACAACTTCAATTAGTCTCGCCTACGACATTCAGTCATTTGAATCATCAGCTCCTTTGTACTGGGAAAGTGAAAAAAAAAAAAATGATTAAACCTCTGAATTAGGATTTGGGTGGGAAACTAAATGTGCAATTGCAGTCGGATGGAACCGGAAATGACCCGATTTAGCCGTCTTAAACAGATGACATGTCGGCTCACATAGTAACTCTTCTGGGTATAAGGTGGACGGATACTTTGTTGATTACATTAAATTTGTTTGGAAATTAATTTCAATCATTGTTTTCGCTAAAATGTCAATTCCCGAAATGTTTTTGAAATTCGTTGTTTGCTTCACTTCAAGGGATTTTCTCGAATAGCTGATTACCTTGCTTATTATAGCATTGAGCAGCTTTGCTAGGCCTTAGCAAATGAAGGACCTTTGAGGTCAATGAATGGGGTGAGTCCGGTACACACCAGTTGTTGGTCAAGCCGAGTCCGGCACACACTGTACTGTCCATCGGCCTAAGTAAACTCAGCCGTTGGCCAAGCTAAGCCAAGACGATGGCTGTTTTCCATGAAATTATGGATGAATAATGAAGAAAGTAAGTGAGAAGGTGAGATTTGGAGTTATGAGAGTGAGCATAAGCGAGACAGAGAAAGTATACAAGATGGCATTTATTCCAATTAAAGAAGGGAGGAAAAGATAGAAAAGTCATATAATTACATTGTGAGCTGAAACAGAAAAAGACGGAGAAGAGGTGGCATGCTATTTTAGGAGAAGAAAGGGAGAAAAAGGTAGATAAGTAACAGAATGATACTTTCGGATTGAGAAAAAGAGATAAGAGTAAAAATTTATACATTATAGTTTAAAACTTCCAACTCATTGAAGAACTGAGGATCCGCATGGAACTGCGTGCAGTGGAAATAAATGAGGTTAAAATAAAAAAAATTTTTGAAACTCTTCTAATTGCTTAATTTATGTCAAACGGAATAGTAGATTGACTAAATTCAATTTTAATTTAATCCAATTCCTTCCACTATTTCCAACCATTTTGTTTGCTTCCGAGTTGTACTTTTTACATTTCATTGAACAAATTTCAATCGTTTAAATTACGATGAAAACAGATTCGAAAAAGAAAAATATCTTTATCATTTTGAGTGATTGAAAGTGCTTTAAATTATTTTTTTTTGCAAAACAATTTTGATTTTGGGAAATTTCAGTGAATGTAATTTGAAGAAAAAAATGAAATTAAAAAGAAAGAAATGTACAGACATTTCTTTCTTTTTTTTCCAACAAGAAAGACGAAAATTGAAAAGTTCAACTCTTTGTTTTCGCTTTTATCTCATAAAAGCGATTTTTTTTCTTAGAAAATAAATTTCAAACGAATAAAATTTAAATTAACCGCCAATAAAGTACAAACAAATTTCTCTGCAATTTTTTAAAATCTTGATTTCAATCGAAAAAAAAAACATGAATTGGCAGTCGAAAAAATTGAATAATATTTTATAGCATAATTGCTTTGCCTAAATAATCCTTTCATTCCGAAATACAAATTTTATTTGTTCCAGAATTTCTATTTCTCCTGAAATGTTTGAATAAAATTTAACATTGGGCCAGAATTTTGAAATTGAACTTCAACTTTGAAGTAATTTTTTTTTCATATACTTAAATTGCAGAAATAGAAATTACAACTAAATTCGACGAATAAAATTGAAGAAGCGGATTTGGTCATTTAATTAGCTAAGTAATTAGCTGCACAAGTGATTTATTTCCAGTATGTAGCGATATGTATCGGTAATTTCTTATGATATGATGAAAAAGTATTGGATGAATTTCATTTCCTCTGGAAATCTTAACGAAATTAAAATTTCGTAATTCCTTCAACTTTGAATCCTAAAATTTGGCATAAATTAGTGTTGCTGATAAGTGGAACTGATAAGGAAGAGGGAGATTAGAATGCGCTGGATCCCGTGCATCACAGACGGAATCAGAGGTTAATGATAACTATCTTAGGAGAGGTGTTGTCCCTCTGATTTTCATATTTCATCCATGTCACTGCGAACATTCCACTGATAATGATAACACAGACTATCACTACCACTACCAGCTTGTCAGCTGACATTGGACTAATTTCTCATTGCTAATCCGATCGATACCTTATCATTTTGTCCAGCAGTTAATGACAATGACTGATAAGTGATAACAGTCCCGGAAGCGATAATTTTCTATTAATGCGTTGTTTTCAGGGTTCAGATCATTGAAAATAATTCATCGCAACTGATCCAGCGCTGATGAACTCTGACCATCAGTGATCGGATTCGAGGTAGGGCTGTAATCGCTGATAGATAGCAATGATAGTAATCAATTGACAGTACTCATTCACTGATAACAATCGATGGAATAATCTAGTGACAATTTCCATCCTAATTAGCTTCATTCATTGCATTGTCGTTAATTGCATTAATTAGTCTGATGCGCACGTATTATCAAAGTGACCACTATACCACTTAATTCTCCATTGGTCATTTCATTTAACCTCTGTAATTTACTAAAGGAAGGCATTTTCCCAGTCGCTCAAATGGTCTCATAATAATTATTTTAATTAATTACAATCAATCGATCTTGAGAGATATGCTTGCCGTTCGAGTTCATTCATATCCCACCAACAGCAAAACGACAGTCTTACAAAGACTCACTTAATTAATTAATTTCCAACTTGATACTTTGTTAATTCTGCGGCTTTTTTAGAAAAAAATTTCACAATGCTACTTAATTTTACATATATTTATCAGTCAATTTAAGACATATTTCATTGTTTACTTCGTTTTCAAACTGTTCAAATTAGAATAAACAAATTTGTCAATTTCATTTCCTCTTTTTCTCTTTTCCCTCTTCATCGCACTTCTCTTCCTTTCCTTTAATTTCAAAAATTTCAATGACAACTATTCAACTCTTTCTTCATTTCATTTCTTTAAATTTATTGAGATGTTTTTTATTGCAATGAAAATTTTTGAATTAAAAAAAAAATTGAAATTTTTATAGGTCTAGTCAAAAAATTTCCCTTTTAAATCCTTTGCGGTAATATCAAACGATGAAGTTTTCACTATTTTTCTTTTCAAAAATTTCATTTCATATTTATTTGAACAAACCCATTAAATTTCCTTTGTCTTTTAATAAACTATTTAATTGTAAATGATAATTACTTGTCATTTATGGAGAATAACGAAATTTTCAAAATTATTGATATATTTGATAAGTAATTTAGAAATTGAAATGAACGGACGGAGGACAAACAATTGATTCATTCATCCAATCAATTTTTCAATTTTGAATTTTGATTAATAATTTTGCAGAGATTTAAATTTTACTGAAATGCTTGCATCTACTCTTTTCCTTTACCTTCCGCTCGTTTCACTCTCAGCTATCTATCCCACGTCCCATACTATTTAACCTTACCGGTCACCTGTCTATCCATCACTGAGAAGCTGTTTGCGTTGAAATGATAGGTTGGCAAATGGTTATTGTCACTATCATCGTGTTCTCTGACATAGAAAAGTTTATTTGGCATAAACAGGCGGTAATTATGCTTGTTCCATTTCTCCCTCTCTCTGTCTGTTCAATTTTAATTTTCCAATAAAATTAATTTCATTTAATTAGTTTTTCGAATAATTCATGCTGAACAAAACAGGGAAAACGATTCTTTTTTAGATGATTTTTTTTAATTTCTGCATGAAACAGTATTTTTTTTGTCACAAATTTAAGAAATTCGCAACATTTCAATCAATAAATATTTAAATTAAATGAAAATTTCAGGTTATTGCTTGAACTTTCTCTTTGAAAAGAATTTTCTTCGATTAACACATCGAACATCTCAGGTTGATTAATGAGATAACTAATTAGTTACATACATTGTACTTTTTCAATTGTAACGTTTCATTTTTATTAATTTTTTAATTGAAATTCTTCTCTTGAAGAATATTCTTGAAAAATGAAAGAATAAATTTAAAAATTCGCAAAAACTTACTTTGATCTTCAAAATTTTCAGTTCATTTTTCTTTGACTTTTATTGAAATTTATGTTTTAATTTCACAATTTTTTTAATTTGATTTCCTAAAAATATCGTTTTCATGTAAAGCAAAAAGTAAAAATGAATGGAGCAGCTGAATTTTCTCCAACAAAATAACTTTATTTTAGACAATTTTTCCTTGTAAATAGGTCAGGTGACAGACGAGGAACGTGTGATACTGCTAAGAGATACGTGTAAGCAAAATGACGTACAGGTCAAGTGAAGTGTCCGGCTTAGGGACGTGGGAGTGCAGTGATATGAAAGTAAACCTAAGCGTACTACTTGGAAAGTATAGGTAAACTGACGTATAGTTACGTTAAGGTCATCTCTTATCAGGACTAATAATTGTTTTCACAGTGATTGTACGCCAATAGTAAGAGTGATTACACCAATTAACTAACCATCTTGTAGTTACTCTGCTCAACGATCAGCCGTTTTCCCAAAGATTGGAAGCAAACTTATAGGGAAAATATAAAAATTAATGAATGCCGTTTTTTGGTAATGTCCAGCGATTCAATGTTTGAATGAAATTTAAGAATGAACATTGGAACAAAAGTTGGAGAAATTTCTGGACGAATTGAGAGAGAAATGAAAATAGTGGGAAAAGAATGAGTGGGATTGATGAGGGAATGAAGAAAGTTCCTTTTTTTCTCTTCCCACTTAGTCGCTTCTCGCTTGTCAATGAAAATATCCAAATTTGGGATTTATTTCAGAACTAAACATTAGCGGAAAATGATTAATGCATTTGCTTATAGTTATGTGATGGGAAAGGAAAAAAAGCACATTTATATAAAACGAAGTGTTATTTATAAACCAATTTCAAATAAATACTTCTTCCTCTTTCTCTTCCTCCATCTCCATCTCTCGCACTCTCTCTCTTCTCTTTCATTTAGGATCTTTCTCTTCCCAACTATGTACTTGTAGTTTTCTTTGATTTCATATTATTTATGAACAATGAAATTTCAATTTTTAGACAAGCAACATTTTCAGTTAAGTGAACGAAACTACTCAACCAAGGAAACAACAATAGAATTTATAAAATGCATTTCATTTTTATGTCTTATCACCACTTCTTTCATTGCTCCATCCTCTTATCTTTCCTTGTCTTTGCCCCTCTACGCTACGTACTCTTTCTTTCTATCCATTTCTGTTCCTTCACCTTAATACCATTTCATTTCCGATATTTTTTAAATTTACATTCGTTAATTTGCAGTCAATTAAACCGTATCAATAATTAGCTTATTTTACGTCATCCTGAATGATATCTCAGTGCTTAGAGCGAAATGAATTTACTCAGTGATTTTGATAGCATTAAGTTTGCAATAAGACATTTCATTCATTTGTTTAAATTAACGCTGAATAATTTGTTCTTATTGAAACAATTGACATTAGAATTTTTATTATATTACTACAAATGATTTTTCTAAATTGACAAAATCAATTTTACGGTAAAAACTCACAGTGATTTACGATGTTAATTATGTTGATGACGATGATGACGATGATGATGATGACTGTATGCGATGATAATAACGGTGATTGTGATAACTATGATTGTGATAATGATGACTGATCATATTTATGATCATGATGATTATGGTTATGCTATAGTGATTATGGTTATGATGATTAGCAATAATAATGATAATTGTGACGATGATGCTACAAGAATAGAACGAGTGAGCAAACAGCGAGAAAAAACGTTTTTTCTTTTTACATATTCGTGATTTTCGACGTCTTCACCGTGATAATTATTATTATCGTTTTTTGATGTAATATTGCAATTTCAGTGAGCTATATAACCTTTCACTTCTCTCCTTTTCTTTTCTGTAATCAATTTCCATCTATTTGTCCACACCTTTTCGCTTTTCTCCCCTTTCTCTAGCTGAAAATAGTTCCGTTTTCCCAAATTGATTATAAAATTTAATTTTCCAAACATTTGCACACTATCTGTTCATTGAATTTCTAACAGAAAACATTTTAGTGCTTTCCTTCATTCTAATTGTTATTGCATCGTTTATTGTACTAGCAATGCTTGCATTTGTTATTGTTGCAGCTCTTTGCTTATTGCTTTTGTCGTGGTGGTAACCGTGCTCCTGTCTTATTGTTGTTCCAAGTATTGAATATAGTTGGAAGAGCATGTCTTATCGTTGATAATAGCAATTGGCCTTACTGATACTAACTTATCCTGCCGTATCCTAACGTACCCTACCGTATCCATCCAATTGTGCCCTACCATATCCTACCGTATCCTACCGTGGTTGCAATGATAGCAATGCCAGAGACAAACACTGCTAACTGTCACTTATCGTATTGATTTCTTCTCCTTATGTGACAGATCATTTCGTCAATCATTTCAGTGCATAAGGGAAGCGAAAGTATTCCCATCTACTAGATTTTTGAAATTTTACGCAAATTTGTTGCTCATCTTTGAATGCAATTTCTCTGTTTTCTACTCTGTCTTGTACTCCACGTTGACTTGCAGAAAACAATCACGGAGAACTAACTTTGATAGATCAGCCGATCGAAACTTTGAACTGCATGAGTGATGATGAAGTTGGAAATTTCATTTCTCCCAGTTTGTGCAAAAAGATTAAAAAAAGGGAAAACATTGCTGCTTTTTTCAACTTCATTTGATTAATTAGAAATTCCCATGTGGAGCAAAGAGAGAAAGAGAAAACATTTGCAAACGGAGGAAATGGAAGTTTATGAAAATTTCCTTGTAGCTCTCTCTCTCTTAACACAATTAAAAACAAATAAGGAATTAAAAACTTAAATCAATTTTTCGTGAGACTGAAATATAAATGGAATAAAAAAACAGAATGAAATATAATAGAATAGAATAGGACGGAACGGAACGGAATGCAATATAATGGGATGGTATAGGATAGAGCAGAAGAGAGATGATTGGAATAGAATGGTATGGCACAAGAAATCAAACCACGAAAGAATAGAACGGATAGAGCAGGAAGGGATAAAAAGAATAACAAAAAATTATAAATAATAGAGCTATGAAAATGAAAAAGAAAAAAAAAGATTAGTTGTATGATTGATTGAATTGAACTAATAAAATTAGAGCATTTCAGTTGGGTGGGAGGACGAGCGATGGAAAAAAGAGAATATTTGCTGTCCCAGTCTTCTCTCATATCTTTCCCTTCCTTCTTTCCATAAGAAACTTGGAAAAAAAGAAAAACTCAGGCAACTTTTTAAAGTTGCAATAGGCAACATGAAATGCCAAATGCCAGGGTCCTCCATTTTTCGTACAAAAGCGCCCATAAAATGAAGTCATCTCCGCCCGCTCATCTCAACAACCATTTTTTGCAATACTGCAGAAATTAAGTCACAACATTATTTCCTCCTTGTAGAACACACATACACATGTACACACAGACACACACATGTACACACAGGCACACACATGTACACACAGACATATACACATACACAGACACATACACAGACACATACACAGACACATACACAGACACATACACAGACACATACACATACACATACACATGCACATACACAGACACATACACAGACACATACGCAGACACATACGCAGACACATACGCAGACACATACACATACACATATACAACATACACATACACACATAAATTCACCGAGACATGCACATTTCTGCTAAATATTTGAAGAAAGTTCCAATTGAATTTGCTAGTTCCATGCATTCTTTACCTGTTGTTACCTGACATAGTACACCTCAATGGCCATCATTAATTCGAAAGACAGCTGAAGTAAGGGGCGGAGACATTTCATATGCACGGCTTACTTCACATTAATTTCATTTCCTTCTTGAAATTTAAAAATTTGGAAGTAATTCCACAGTGATTTCTTTTTTTCTTAATGATTTGTGATAAATAGGTTTAAAGTATCTCTTGTTTAAAAACATTTTATAAAACGAATGACATAATATTTGAGCATCATTAAAATAATTTTAATTAGCGATTAATTCGTTTAAATCACGTTTCACATCCCCTGCTACGTCATTTCCGCGTTACTTTATGGCATACTTACGTCATTTCCGCATTAATAAAATAAACATTTACTGGAACCGAATACTCTCTTCATGTCTTTAATAATTTTCAATTAATAACTATTAAAAAATACGTTTGTCTCTATGATCGTTCAATTTCAATTACTCAATACTTATTGATGGAAAGTGAGTGAGTGAGTGGAAAATGTGGAAATGTATTTTGATTCCATTATTGCCAAGATTTCATTATTTCAATAATTGGAAACTATCAGTTCCATCATTATCGTTACCCTTACCGTTATCGCTATGAGTATGAGTTAGCAGGGTGATTATTATCACTATCATCATTAATAGCAATGCCATTACTATCATCATTATTGTGGCTAGTTATGATAATAACTCCAACTTATCCAGGTGTGTGTAGTGAAGAGAAAGCACAGCAATTCTCCGTGGTACCACTCCGTTCCTCTTTCTTTCCCTGCCTTCCACTCCTCCTCTCTCGTTTCAAATAATTTGCCTTCAACAAATTAAAAGTATAATATTTGTTTGTGAGTGATGAAATGTTCTGTTCATCGATCGATCAAATCGCATTTCCAACGATTTCAATCATTCCAAGCAAATTGCTTTTCGCTCTCAGTGTAATGTTATTTGAAAACTTCCCTTTTCTCATTACAGTTCACAACAGCTTTAATTAACTTATGCCTTATCAATACTCTCTCACTCTGTCCATTACGCAACTCTTTCTCTGCTCCCTTTCCTCCTATTTTTTGCTTTCATAATTAAACATACCAATAGCTCAAATTAATTATAATTAACGGTTAGGTGAAAAAATGAAAAGTTTAGGTGTAATTAACTAATTGATTGCTTCAGGTATTATCAAATATTATTTCTTTTCCTGTGAACGATGCTCGTTTATAGGTATTTTTCAGAAAAAAAAGAGTGGAAAATTAGCGATTTGGTATTGAATTTCAAAAAAAAATAAAAAAATGAATGAAAAGAGAAGCTAACAGGATGAAGGGAGAAAGAGAGAAAGAAAGAAACAGAGGAAAAAAGTGCAAATTAAACTTTAAAACAATGATTTGAAAAAATGTAAGTAAACAAATTAGTTGACGAATTAAATTCTTGATCTTTTTTTGATAACTATCGGAGTATTCGAAGGTCACCGTTTAATATCCTTAATTGAACGATAAAAAGTACAATTATACTTATTCCTCTCTTCCTCTCTCTCTCTCCCTCTCTCTTTCTTTCTTTGAATTTATCATGTAAAAGTAAATAAAATTAATTATTTAGCGATTAATTCGTTTTTCTGCATTTCTCATTGAAATTTGAACAGTTCAATGATATTTGATTTCATTATTAACCTTTTTCATCCCTCTCATTTCCCCTTAATTTCCATTTCCTTTCACCTTTGTTATTTTTCTTTTTCATCTCTCACATTCTCATTATCAGTGAACCATTGAAAAGTTTCCATAATACCTCCAAATTTTTATATTACTCTGGCAAGCAAAAAAAATTTTTTTTGTTTAAATAAAAATGGTACAAAATCGTCCAATTTTATGAATAATTTTCTTCGTTCTTTTTTTCTTTCAGTGATACGTGTACATGCACTTTCTCTTTTCTCTCTAATATAAATCATTTCTTTTTTTTAATTTAATTTCCTGATTAAAATCATCCATCGTACCGTCGTACAAGAGAGCAAGCATTTTCTTTTCTCACTTTCTTACTCTCCTTCTCTTTCTTAGAAATCTTCCCACCTTATTCGTTTTCTCTCTTTCTCTTCGTCCCTCTCTTATGCTCATTTGTTGTCCTTTCTCATGCACTTCAAAGGGAAAAATTCCGATTTTCCTTATGATTGCATGAAAAATTTTATTGTTTGATTTTTATTTTCATTAATTCATTTTTCGTTCATTTGAAACTTTTTTAACACTCAATTTCTCATTTATTTACAACAAATTATAATTATTTTTCGATAATTCTCTTTTTTATTTTTTATGAAATAAATTTTTAGTATTTCAGAAACAGATAAATGAAATTGTGATAATGAAATGATAATGTTGCGAAAGTAGTACATCAGAGACTGTTTCTCAGAAATCTTTGCATTAATTTAATTAGTCTCGAATTATTTAAATGGAATAGTAGCATGGGAGCGAGCCATTTTTCAAGTGTTTTTGTCTTGGAAAGTTGAAATATCATCACTGCTAATTATAAGTTCATAATTAATCAATTTAACACTTGTAATTAATTCATTGCCCTTAAAATTCATCATTTCGCAGTGAATTGACAAAATTTTATGGAGATTTTTGTTAATTGAAGTATTTCATTCAATCGAAAATGCCAATAATAGCAAATTATTTGCCGAAAATAAGCATTGCGTTTTAATTGAAACTTTTACTTTTAACAAATTCATTAAAGAAATGGAAATTTGATAATTTTCAAAGTGAAAATTTTTATTGAAAATATTAAATAGCAGGTGCTCATCAAACTAATTACACTGTGTAACACTTATCAAATATCAGCATAATTCCTGTTTTTCGTTAATTTTCGATTATTCAGAGAGAAAAATTTACGAAAATGAATTGGAATGGATGAAATCGATAATTAATTAACGGGGAAAATTTTCAAGGAAATAGTATGCATTTTTGGGAGAGCGAAAAGAAAGTTTGTTTTCATTTCACTGAATAAGTTATATAATTAATTGCATTTCACTTTCAAAAACATCAAATAAGTTCAAAAAAAATTCGTATTCACCAAATAAATTGTCAATTAGACAATCAAATGCATTTTTTTTGCCTTTCAATGATTGGCACCAAATTTTTGTGAGATTTTTTTATGAAACCAAAAATAAATTTCAAATTTTTTTTCAATTTCGGATTTTCTCACATTAATTGCTCTGTTATCTTTCTTTATAAAAAATATTTCATTGCAAAATTTTTTTTTGTTTTTTGTTTTTCTTTGTCCCACACATTTCATTTCAAAATAAAATCTGAATTTTTTTGCTTCTGTTGAAATAAACAAAAAATTTTTTTTTCATTCATTTGTTTTCTTCCTTTTTTTCGCTCTTTGAAATTTCCATTTCTCAATTTTTTTTTTCTGAAACCAAATCAGAAAAGTTTTTGCTTTTTTTGTTTTGCAATTATCAAGTTTTTCAATTAAATTTTTGCATTAAATTTTGCTGCTTCAGCAATTTACCAATCAAATTCTGACAAGTAATGTGAATTTCGTTGTGATAATCTTAAATAATTATTTAATTAAATTCATCAATTCGTACGAAATTCAAACTTTTCTTTGCATTTCTAGAAATAGCAACTGACATCTTGCTGTGTAATAGACCGTTTTTCCAGCCACAAATGACCACTGCGATGACCTTTGGTCTTCCCCAGCCATTATGAGTGCACATTGATTTATGAAATTTGATAAACTACTTTATGACAAATTCTTTAGGAATCTGAAGAAACATTGGAATGATGATAGTGATTAATTTTTAATTCAATGTCTTTTCCACTGAAATTCAATTTATTATTCTATCACAACGATCAAATTTATTTACATTCGAAATTTTTCTTTTATTCTTTTGCATAATTGTTCCCGTTTTTCAGATAAAACGATTCATTCAGTGAGCAAAAATTCATTAAATAAAAATTTCACACATAAAATTTTGAATTAAAGTTGTGCAGTAATTGGACGACATTGGAGCTGTCCAAGAAATTTTTACTTTTTTAATTTTATTCAACTTTTATGCAGCATTATTGACTGACACATTACTAACAATTCATTCATTGCTAGTTAATTAAGCTACATTAGTGGTTAGGGAGAGAGAGAGAGAGGGGAAGAATGAATGAAGTGTGGAGAGGAGCGAGAACACGAATGAATTAATTCGAATTAATTTTTACAAATTACCACTTTTTTAACAACTTCACATTTCCTTTTGAAAACATCAAAAGCGACAACATCCTTGATGATTTTGATAATTTTCGTAATGACGTGCCAATATTCAGTGATTATTATTTCAATTAATTTATTGTTGAGGAGGGAAACAGTCAAGAAGACTTGCTAACCATAATTGTTCAATAAAAAGAACGCTTCAAAAAAGTTCCAAGTTACAATAATCCTTTCGAAGCGGAAATTCCATTTTTTTTTTTCTTCTCGGGAAATATTGTGAAATTTAAGTTTGAAGAGAAATTCTAAATATCCCTGATAATTGATTTCTCGCAAACAACTGTTTTTTTCTTTTGCTTCACTAAAAAAAAAAAAAAAAAAAAAAACAAAAAAAA